>OW569415.2:395000-430000 GCA_937662695.2 Halyzia sedecimguttata | reverse complement strand
AATTACTCTACCACTGAGCCAACCATAACCGTGACCAACCATAACTTCCATGATCTCATACTTAAAAAATAAAAAATTCGCTTCACAGCGCCAAACACCGAAGTCCGAACGATCGGGATCGAGGTGGCGCACGAGGCGCGTCCACCCTCCTCGTGGGTCGGCGAAATGACGGGGTCTGGGCTATGCTGATCGTGAAAATACGTAATCGTATGATATCGAATTCAACCCCGGTAAGGACTATATATATCACATATAATCTGTAATGATAGAATCAAATAATTCACAAGAACCAGATATATCATAGTAAATCTTGAAATATACTGAAGATATGAGGAGTGGATAACGAATACTTGCAGTTTTAATGGTTGTAGCATTGTTTACGGCCATACCACGCTGAATATGCCAGTTTCCGTCTGAACACTGAAGCCATTCAGAGCTCAACTGCCGAAGAGGAAACATCTATCCGAGCGCGCTCCGCAAACCAACCATCCCCTTGCTCATGGTAAACGACTACTGTGAAATAGTTCGTGACTTCCGAGAAGTGCCTGCATAATCGTTTTGTGACGACAGTGATAACAGAAAAAGTGACTCTTATAAGTGCGTAGTTTCTAGTGGATTCCTCGCGAAGGAATCAAAGAATGCCATCGAAACCATCCGAAATGGTTGTGGACACGGACGTACGGCGAAGGGAAATCGTTCGAAATTAGAAAATTCACATACTGAGGACTTACTATAACTCACTTAATAATAATTATCATAATTCCAAGGAACGTCGGACAGACATGCGAAATGGTTCGAAATTGTATATTTCATATACCCCGTGACCAACCATAACTCCCATGATCTCATACTTAAAAAATAAAAAATTCGCTTCACAGCGCCAAACACCGAAGTCCGAACGATCGGGATCGAGGTGGCGCACGAGGCACGTCCACCCGCCTCGTGGGTCGGCGAAATGACGGGGTCTGGGCTATGCTGATCGTGAAAATACGTAATCGTATGATAGCGAATTGACTCTAATACGTGCGATTTTCTGTTCGTTCCACGGACCTACGGCGAAGGGAAATCGTTCGTAATTAGAAAATTCACATACCGAGGGTAAACGGCGGGACTAACTATAACTCACTTAATAATAATTATCATAAACCAAGGAACGTCGGACAGACATGCGAAATGGTTCGAAATTGTATATTTCATATACCCCGTGACCAACCATAACTCCCATGATCTCATTCTTAAAAAATAAAAAATTCGCTTCACAGCGCCAAACACCGAAGTCCGAATGATAGAATCAAATAATTCACAAGAACCAGATATATCATAGTAAATCTATAAATATACTAAAGATATGAGGAGAGGATAACGTATACTTGCAGTTTTAATGGTTGTAGCATTGTTTACGGCCATACCACGCTGAATATGCCAGTTTCCGTCTGAACACTGAAGCCATTCAGAGCCCAACTGCCGAAGAGGAAACATCTCTCCGAGCGCGCTCCGCAAACCAACCATCCCCTTGCTCATGGTAAACGACTACTGTGAAATAGTTCGTGACTTCCGAGAAGTGCCTGCATAATCGTTTTGTGACGACAGTGATAACAGAAAAAGTGACTCTTATAAGTGCGTAGTTTCTAGTGGATTCCTCGCGGAGGATTCAAAAAATGCCATCGAAACCATCCGAAATGGTTGTGGACAACGAGTCTTCCTACGCGAGCTCGTCAAATGCTAGTGACGATGAACAATCAGTGCGATCGGTGAAACGATCCCGAATAAGTGACACGGACAATCCAACCTTCACACACCCACAAGCCGTGAAAAGGCTAAGGAAAAAAAATGGACCACACGCGGTAACACTAAAAAACCGTTACGAAAACCTACCAGAGGTCAATGAAATCAATAAATCGGAACAAACAATCAAAAAGGCAGTGAAAACAAAGAAACCACCACCAATTGTCGTACACGGAGTTTTTACGAAACACAACCAAACTGCCGAAAAAATCATAAACAGAGTTAGTGGCGCCTTTCATATTAAGTATGGGTTCGAAACATCGAACATCTATTTTGACCAATATGAAGACTACCAGAAGGTTAAGAACTACTTCATAGAATGTGAGCAACAATTCCACACTTATACTCCAAGGAATGAAAAAATACACGCGTTCGCCCTGAGAGGCCTAGAAACTGACCTCGAGCCCGAAGAAATAATCACAGAACTTCGCGACAGCCACCAAATCCCAGTGAAAGAAGTTTACCGAATGAAAGGTACTAAATCACCCGTCTATTTAGTGATCACAGACAATACAGTACTATTGAAAAACCTGGCGTCCACAGTGCGCGTCATCAATTATACTGCGGTTAGGTGGAATCGCTACACGGCGAAAAGGGAGTTCATACAGTGCAGAAGATGCCAGAAATGGGGACATGCAACAGCCAACTGCCACAGGGCCGTAGCCTGTCTTAAATGTGCTGGAGACCATCTTACCAAGGAATGCATAAAGCCTCCAAGTACCCCAGCAAAATGCGTGAACTGTCTTGGGGTCCTTGGGGACCATCCCGCAAACAGCACTTCGTGTTCCAAGTACACCAGCCTAGTAGAGAAGAAGAACCAAAAAACCACAACCGTGACGATGACGTACACAGAAGCCCCCATTCCAGCGACCAACATCTGGGAACAAAGGAAGAAAGCTATGGAGACCAGAAACCAACCTGCGGAAAAAAACATGGTAAATAGCAGTGTTCCTACAAAACCAAACCCTGAATTCCTTCCCACAAATTCCACATTTTCCGAAATTCAAAACGAAATCCGAAAAATCAACCAGCACATAAATATCCAAAAATTCCTCGAATCCCTGAAAACATTAAATCACCAACTGGAATCCGCGCTTAATCATTCCCAAAAGGTTCAAATTATGCTAGCCTTCTTCGAAAATTCTAACAATGTATTCTAAATTGAAAATCGCTACCTGGAACGCCAACGGTTTCATTAAGAGATACCAAGAACTCTCATACTTTCTATCTCACAACAATGTAGATATTTTGGCCATTACTGAAACGCACCTCAAAAGCGGAGATAAGTTCTATATCCCTGGGTATCAGGTAGCGAGGGAGGACCGCTTGAACGACTCAGGTTACGACGGAGTTGCATTCCTAACGAAAACTAATTTACCCCTTATCCAAATTCCAAGAATCAACTGCACAATAGAGAATATCGGCATTCAAACGAGCAATGGTACCGTCCTAATTGCCGTGTACAATAAACCTTCTAACAAATTTACGGTGAATTGCATTAGAAATCTCTTTCGCAGAAATAATAATGTTCTTTTGTTGGGTGATCTCAACGCTAGACACGAATCTTGGAATTGCTTCGACCGAAATACCAACGGTAATACTTTATCCAGAATCCTTGAAACCAACAACGAATTAAACTTACACATCCCGAATAGACCCACTCACTACCCACATAACGGTTCAACACCGTCAACAATTGACCTGATTTTATCCAAAAACATAAGTAGAATATCGGAACTAGATTCGAGTTGCCAACTATGCTCTGATCACAATCCGGTAATCTTCGACATTGACATCGATACAATCGAAAAAGTACCCGAAAAGTTAGCATACAACTATTCAGCCACTAACTGGGATACTTATCGTAAATTACTGGATAAAAAAATGGGTTCAAGCCCTGTGGACAGGAGCTTTTGGGCGCATGTTCCTTGTGGCCCGTACTGACCAGTAAAGAAAAAAAGCAGTATCATGTTGAATACCTTAATATTATTCTGGAACACAAATTTTCCATTACAATAATCTTCATCTAGCTTCTATTTAGTATCAATTCCTGTAGAACGTGATCATAATAAGTGTTTTCCATATAATAAAATGTGTTTGAACTTGGTATGTAGGAAATCTGACATTAATTATTGAAATTAATTGATTTGACAAACAGCCGTCAAATGAGGTAAATAGATTTTTGTGACGATTTTCTGTGACCATAAAAAAAATTAAGCATTTCATTATTGCATTTCTTGAAATAGGTACCTTTTCAAGTCGATCAACATCGTCCTTCTTTCGACGTCTAAACTATGACTTGATTCTTTATGTTTATGTCTTTGAATTTGTTTTCGGTGGAATTCAAAGAGTTCATAGAATAATCGATGAAAATACTGAGAGAGACCCAGGAAATTTGACACATTTTGTCTTATATCTCCAGAAATTGAAATCGTATAGAGCCAAAATTTTGCACAATGTTGCAAAATACTACAATTGACGTTAGTACAAGTTTTTGTTGCAATCTGATGAATAGTTCACGAAAAAAAAATTTTTTTTTCGAAAAAATTAAAAGAAATATTTTTTTAAAAATTACCAACATTTTGATCATAACAGAATTTTGCCAAAAGTTGCGCGTTTATATCCTCGAACTGACTACCAAGTTTCGATTCAACATCTTCTTTAGTTCCTGAAATATCAGGGAAATAACCTCAAAATTTTAAATGTCTATAACTCCTAAACCGTCCGGCCGATTTTGCTCGTTAACGAACTTAACCGTCGCATTTTGATCAGAAACCTACCCTGAAAGTTTGAAGTCGATAGGACCTTCGGTTCTCCTGTTATCGTGCCTACGGCCGGCCGGCCGGCCGGCCGGCCATACGGCACCCAAAAATCTGACACCGGATTCGTAATCAGGGAGTCCGAATTAGTCTATTAGCCAATTTTCAGCTCGAAATTCGAAAATTACAGACATTTGGACGAAATGATAGGACGATGTTCCCCTAGAACATACGCCCAAAAATAACAATTAATAACAACATTAAAACTGCCGAAGACATCGAACTGGAAGTTGGAAAATTCACAGAGGCCCTCAAGTATGCCCGCAAAAAAACTACCCCACTTAACCCTATAAAACCACCACAACACAAACTCCCTACACATATCATAGAGCAAATCAAGTACAGAAATAGAGTCAGAAAACGTTGGCAATCTCTCAGATCCCGAGCCGACAAAGAATTATTGAATCACCTTACCCATGATATCCAATCCCAATTAATCCTTTTCAAAAACCAAATGTGGGAAGAAAAACTTTCGAAAATTAATCCCAAAGATAACTCTCTCTGGAAAACAGCCCAGAACTTCAACAAAAAATTCAGCCCTATTCCCACATTGAAACAAAATTCTACCACATTTACCACGGATCTAGAAAAGTCGGAAATACTTGCGGAAATCTTTGAAAAAGCCCACAATATCTCCCAGTTAGATGACACAGAACAGGCAAATATTAAAAAAACTGTTAAGGAATATCTATCCGAAAACAAAAACACACAACCAGGTCAATTGTACTTAACTAACCCGAACGAAATTGCCGAAGTTATTTAAAAAATTACCTAACAACAAGGCACCAGGCTTGGACGAGATCGATAACATACTAATCAAAAACCTCTCTTAAAAAGCAATTGTCCAGTTGAATTACTTGAAAAACTCAATAATAAAAATAAAAATACAACATTGGCCAAATACATGGAAAACGGCAATAGTTGCACCAATTCCGAAAACAGGAAAAAATAAATCACACCCGGAAAATTATAGGCCGATAAGTCTGTTATCGCATCTCAGCAAAGTCGTTGAAAAAGTTGTTTTGAATAAAATTAAAATTTGTATCAAACAACTGAAAATCAGAGATGACCACCAATTTGGTTTCAAGGAAAAGCACAGCTCGACACAGCAAGTCTGCAGGATCATAATAGATATAATTAAAAGCTTCAACGACAAAAACCACACTGTCATGCTTTTATTAGATATAGAAAAGGCGTTCGATAAGGTATGGATCGATGGCTTGATCTATAAAATGATCTGGTTAGACTTTCCACCCTTCATAATAAAAATCATAAATTCATATCTAACTAACAGTAATTTTCAAGTGAAAATCGGAAATAAACTGTCAAATTACAAAAATATTCCTGCAGGCATCGTACAAGGATCAGTCCTCGGACCTAGACTGTTCAATATCTACGTCCAGGACATCCCAAAGTACGAACATACCAATATCGCTCTATTCACAGATGATACGGCCATATATGCCCATTCAAACTGTGCAGAAGAAGCGAACAACGAGCTAAAAAAACATCTCAAAATCCTACAAAAATATTAGACAGATGGAAAATAAAACTGAATGAAGGCAAATCTGAGCAAATCGTGTTTAGTAGAAGAGTGAATGACAAAACTATCCACCACCCTATCAAAATTGGAAATACTGAGATATTTCCCAAAGACTCGGTCAAATATCTGGGCATAGAACTAGATAAGAGATTGAACTTTCACACGCAGATTAAAACCTCGGTAAACAAGGCATATGCGGCGAAGAAAAAACTATATCCTCTATTGTGCAGAAAGAGTAAATTAGACCAAAAAAACAAAAGCCTTATCTACACCTCCCTCATACGTCCCATAATATCATACGTGGCCCCGGCCTTCTGCCACCTCCGTCCTTCCCCCTTGAGACCGCTACAAAATTTCCAAAACAAAGTCCTTCGGCTCATTACAAACCATTTTTCACCAGAATCTCTGAATTGCACAAAATTTCCGGGCTCCCCACAATCAGAGAATTTTTCGATCAAATCGCGAGCAACTTCTACGAAAATCAGTGTCGGGCAAGCGTCCTCACCAAAAACATGGTTAGAACGAGGGCACATAATTTAGAACCTCAAAGCCCCCATCCCCTTCCATACCAATACCTTCCCATATTCCTCAAACATTCTTCCAATCCATAACAATATCCCAAAACACTGCTATTAAAACGATATAATAAAAGTATCACATAGGCACCGTCTCTTCTTAGCTGGGAGCAACACCGCGAACGACGTGGCCCCACCCCCTCTTCGGGAAGCCTAATCGACCGAAAGGGTATTTACCCAATAGCGGGACGAGCCGGCCAGCGAGGAGGAGGCGTGGCCACGCCCAGCGAATGGCGCTTTCAGCTAGAAAAGACGAATGCCTATTGTCATAATGATGGTTACAAAAGAAAAAACCGCGCAAACTGTATATATTGTAAATTTTTTTGTAAATAATCCTTCTCCCCTTTTTCGTCAATGAAAAGCAGGTTTTTTATTATTTTTCCTGCAGAATCCGATCACATCACAAAAATACCCAAATCCCAATAATAAATAAACCTCCCCACCAATTACTTGAAGTATCGATATACATTAGAAAAAATTGTAAATATAGCTAATACTGTTTAGTAGGAACTATAAATGTAGTAAAATTATTATAAGTGTGACATATTTCATAGACTGTAACATAATAGGAGAAATAAACGTTTTTGAATTGATTTGATTTTGATTTGAACACTGAAGCCAAGCAGCGTCGGGCGCGGTTAGTACTTGGATGGGTGACCGCTTGGGAACACCGCGTGCTGTAAACTTTTTCAATTTGGCTTCGATGTGTCAAATTTCAGTAATTTTCATAATTAAACGTAATAATGTGTTAATAAATGATAATTCATAGCTGTATTCGTTTTTGCGCGTATGTTCTGGGGAACATCGCGTTATAGTTTTGCCCAAATGTCTGTAACTTTCGAATTTTTTGACGAAAATGGTCTCAAACGATTAAGTTCGACTCCCCAATGAAGAATTCGAGGTCAAATTTGATTCTGTCCGTCCGGCCGTACGGCCGTCCGTTGCCACGATAACTTGAGAACGAAAAGAGCTAGCGACTTGAAATTTTCAGGGTAGGTGGCGCATCGCAATACGACGGACAAGTTCGTTAATGGGGATAATCGGCCCAGTGGTTTCTGAGTAATAATTTTGTTTTCAACCAATAGAAATCCGATCGAATTGAAACTTGGTGGGTATTCGTAGAATATGCTGTTTAATTTGATGGTGTTATCTGCTAAGCATTTAGTGAAGTATTGTTTGTCTTCTGCAATGGTTTTCAACTTTTTCACCATCTCTGTGTAGTCCACCACTCCATAGATGAATATCGGAGGTGGTTTTAATTGGGCTGCTGTTGTTTTGTTGGATATCCTCGTTCAGGTTACTCAAAGCGTCAAACTTGTTGTTGGTTGTTGTGGGTGTTGTATTGTTGGCATTTATTTTCCTTCTTTTTGTGTTAGTTGTTTTCACTACCTGCCATTTGTTTATCCCTTCATTGGATTCGAACCCATGGAAGTTTTCGTCACTTGTTGACGACAATCGATGATAATATACATTTTCATTAATTGTGGGATTTGGGCTATATCTCGTTGTTGTGTTTGCTTGGGCCGTAAGGGGTACCTGTGATTTTCCTGCTTGATGAATTAGTTGGTTGGAATCTATTTCCGATTCATATGAGGACGGCATTTTACTCATTTTTCCGATTCAGCGGTACGCCACTGGAAATCAGACAACAGACGTTATCAAGATAACATCTTGATTGAAGATAAGTTAACACTTTTGGAGTCCCTTTTCTCACTATTTTTACTAATAAACTGTTTATATTGCGCTTATTATTATTATTATTATTTTGATCATTTGATCATGACTTCTGTTCATACAAATCTGTGTAATTTATGGGATTGTACATGCATAGAGGTAAGTTTCTTTAGTTCTGGAATATTTTGAATGCTTTGTACACTGTGAATATTCCTGAAAACTATGTATGGTAATCTAAATTATATCGAAACAATTGTGTAGTTTATTAGTGTCACTATTCTCCTCATAACACGTATTTCTGGTTTTAGCCTTTCAACATAAAATTGTCAAAGAAGTTGAAAAGCATCCGGTGTTATACGATTACAATCTACAAGAGTATTCAAGGAAGGACCAAACAGAAGCAGCATGGATCCTGGTTGGAAAAGAAGTGAACTTATCAGGTAAAGTATCAATTTATTCTGTTGATACAATAAGTTTGTTTTAAGTATCTATTCATCATTCCTTTGATGCGTCTATTAAAATTTATTGAATGCATCTGTAATATTGGTAAAGCGAACAAAAAAAATTGGTTCAAGCACTGACGTGAAGTCAGAAGCTTTTGCGCGTATGTTCTATTGTCCATTCTTCTGTATTGGAAACCCTTAATCGAGTTTACCATGGTAAATTATGTTGTCCATTCTCCTGTATTGGACACTCTTAATTCGAATTTACCATGGTAAATTCGAATTAAGTGTCCAATACGGGAGAATGGACAACATAATTTACCATGGTAAATTCGATTAAGGGTTGTCCATTCTCCTGTATTGGACACTCTTAATTCGAATTTACCATGGTAAATTCGAATTAAGTGTCCAATACGGGAGAATGGACAACATAATTTACCATGGTAAATTCGATTAAGGGTGTCCAATACAGAAGAATGGACAATAGAAGATACGCGCAAAAGCTTCTGACTTCACGTCAGTGCTTGAACCAATTTTTTTTTTCGTGATTTTTTTGAAATTTTCTAGGGGTACGGTTCTTAAAATTTTTTTTTCGTCATTTTTTTCCAATTTTCTAGGGTTACGGTTCTTACAAAATTTTAAACACGTCTTTATGTTGATTTTCTACTACTAGTTACCAAGCTTCAATTCGATCGAATATTTATTTTTTCAGTTATCAAGAAAATAATATTCCAGGTGGGTATAACTCGGAAACCGTTAAACCGATTATGCCCAAAAACGAACTCAACTCTCCCTTTCGGATACGCAACCTACCCTGAAAATTGCAAGTCCCTATCTCCTTTCGTTCGACAGTTATCGAGGCAACGGTCACCCATCTACTGAATTCACACAAGAATGCTCCAATCTCCAACAATATTAAACCGATCGTATTAAAACTTGAAACTTAGCGGTAGAGTTAGGTTATAAAGGCTCTTGCGAAATTTCATCAATTTCTAACGAGTAGTTACTGATATATAGAATTTTTTTTTTTTTATTTTCAATGATTTATTAAAAATTTTCTACAAACGCTATCCTCACCAAATTTTGCAAACATTTCCGCGTTGGCATTCTACAACTAATAACCATGTTTGAATTCAATCGGTTCAGTACTTTTTCAGTTAATGAGGAACAAAAACCACGAAATTTCAGAAAATTTCAGATGGCTATAACTCTAAAACTGTTTGGCCGATTATGCTCATAAACAAACTGAAATGTCGCGTACTGGTGCTCATCCTAACCTGAAAATTTCAAGCCGCTATCTCATTCGGTTCTCAAGTTATCGTGACAACAAAAATATTTTTTAATAATTTTTTAAAAATTTTCTAGCCATATGATTCGCACAAAATTTCACAAACGTGCTTAGGTTCATATTCTACAACTACTCACCAAGTTTCAATTCGATCGGATTTATATTGGTTTAAAACAAAATTATTACTCGAAAACCGCTGGGCCGATTATGCCCATTAACGAACTTGTCCGTCGTATTGGGATGCGCCACCTACCCTGAAAATTTCAAGTCGCTAGCTCTTTTCGTTCTCAAGTTATCGTGGCAACGGCCGGACGGCTGGACGGCCGGCCGGACAGAATCAAATTTGACCTCGAATTCTTCATTGGGGAGTCGAACTTAATCGTTTGAGACCATTTTCGTCAAAAAATTCGAAAGTTACAGACATTTGGGCAAAACTATAACGCGATGTTCCCCAGAACATACGCGCAATAAATTCAAAAATACGAACAAATAAGTAAAATTCAATATTGAAAGAAATTTCTACACAACATGTTATTAGATGTGTTTTAGAGAATTTATGCTCATAACCTCTCTGCCTCTACGATGTAGTTGGGCCATTATCTGTATAATTATCATCATCTAATCTGCTAGATTAGAATGATAAACATATGAATCTCTTCAAAACCAATTAGAATACTAAAAGTTCTAGTCAAGCTGCATGACTTGATGAGCGAATTTTTTGACAATCATGCTAAAGAAATTTTCACAATAATTCTGAAATGAATTACTTTTCAAACGACAATGAGAGCATCTAATTTCTGTTTGATTTTGTCTTATAGCAGCCGAGTCTAAAGAAGGGTGGAGAAATTTAAGAAGTGCTTTAGGAAGAAATCTCAAACCCAAAGCGAGTGGCGGTGGGACCTCGAAAAAAAACCATACTACCTGAGTCAAGCGATGCAGTTTGTTATTCCCTTCATGAAAATATCTGGAACGTCCACCGGAAATTTAACGCAAGAAAATAATCCAAGCCAAAGTTCCATATCCACAACAGATGATTCTGAAATTGAGGATGTACTTCCGGTAAACGAAACTGTGCCTGGGTCGGTACCTTCAGATATCGTTGGAAACGAACAACTCTCACCTACAGACCAACTCGGAACTTTCACTACACTTACTTTGCAAGACCCGGCTTCCATAACCCAGGCAGCCAGAGATCTACCAGTTAATGGAGCAATAGGTCCTAATCCTTTAAGGATGCGGAAACTATTATCAAATACCCAAAGTGATGTCGACAAAGCATTATCCGACAATTTTTCGGCAAAGGCTACCAAACTCTCAAATCCGTCTCATAATGATATAAAGGAAGCAGGAATTCAGCATTTTCTAACCAGTCTAATTCCAGATTTGATGAGTATGAGCGATTCTCAATTGAGAAGGTTCAAGAGGGAAACATTGCGTCTCATAGATGATATTCTATAGCCACTCCCTCACCCTCCAACATCTTTCACTCGTGAGCATCTTTAATTGCCTGCACCATCTAAAGTGAGGGGCCAAAATATTTAAAGGAGGATGATTATTACCTCGCTGTCCGACCGAAAACTCGATTTCTTTAAACACCCATATCTCCCGAAATACTGAACAGAATTTGATGAAATTTGGAGGAGATGATACGACCAACCTGCTCTTTCGATGTGACAACTTTCAAAATTCGAAAAAATCCAAAGGGGTTAACCTTAAATTTTTTTCAGAAAAAAAATCGATTGGGCTCAAATTTGGCTCATCGTAAGAGCATGTTGGTTGTATTATCTCTTCCAAATTTCATCAAATTCTGTTGAATATTTCGGGAGATATAGGGGTTTAAAGAAATCGATATTTTTGGCCAGACAGCGTGGTAATAATCATCATCCTTTAAATATTTTTGCCCCTTACTTAAGATGGTGCAGGCAACCAAAGATTCAACGCGAAGTATTTTGTGTTGCCTGACCGATTTATTATCAGGCCCCGCCAACTCTTGGAATGCATTTGACCTTGAGCGATTCTTAGCACAGGACTGCATTCAGTCCTATGGCCGAGGAAGCGTTTGGATTTAGAGAGCTTTTGAACTTCATCATTTCATATTTATAATTATAAACTAAACTAAACTCTCTTGGTTCGAAAATAAGGTGGAAACAAGAAATCAACGAGTTGCCATACAGAAAAGATTCGAAATACAATAATGAGTATAATGTTTATACCCGGTAGAAATGTTTATAATAATATTACTAGAAATCTTGTGATCTGTGATACGATATATTGAATAAATAAATGATTTCATTGAAACATTCTATACAATTTGAATATTGAATCAATAAGGAATCCTACTCCAACAATTTTCCAGGGCAAGCATAAAGTCTGAATACAAATATTTATTATCAAGGGCTTAGCCAGGGCTACGCCCTTGCATCAAACCTTTTTAATTCTTCATAATCATTACAATAATGTCTGTCGATATGGAATATAGTAATAATTTGACATTTGAACACATCGTTTGATGCATAATCAATTTCAATACTTTTGTCACTCGTTGATGAGATGAGATATCTGAAATTATAGATAAATATTCCATTCAATATTGAAATATTAAAATTGAGTGTCCACTTATTTAGTTGTATTTCAAGATGATGAACGTTTGAAGCTTATGATTAATGTAAAATGTCTGTGAAAATTTGTTTCCATGGGTTAGGGGAAAAGATTAATTGTGAAAATAAGATTAATTTATTTAGATACCAATCTATGTACCTACTGTTTTATAATATCTACCAAGGGCCGATTTATTCAACCTCTCCGTAAAGTATTCGTCAACTATGTGCTCGTTGAATTTACTGATTCCCTTTAAAGTGAACAGGCGTAAATTTCAGCGATTTCGAGCGTATAGTTTCTGATATATAGCATTTTTCAAATGATTTTCAATAATTTTTTAAAAATTTTCTAGTGATACGTTCTTCAAGAAATTATTCACGAATTTTCGCATTGGCATTTTACAACTAATAACCATGTTTAAATGGGATCGGTTTTGAATTTTTTGATTTATTGAGGAAATAACAACCAAATTTCAGATGGATATAACTCCAAAACCGTTTGGCCAATTATGCATTTGAACAAACTCAGATGTTGCATTCAGACGCACAACCTAATCTGAAAATTTCAAGTCACTATCTCTTTCCGTTCTCAAGTTATCGTGACGTAAATAATATATTTTAATAATTTTTTTTTAATTCTCTAGCGATACGATTCTCACAAAATTTCACAATCATCCTTGGGTGTGTATTCTACAACTACTTACCAAGTTTCAATTCGATCGGATTAGTATTGGTTGAAAACAAAATAATTACTCGGAAACTATTGGGCCGATTATGCCCATTAACGAACTTGTCGGACGTATTGGGTTGCGCGAACTATCCTGAAAGTTTCAAGTCGCTATCTCTTTCCGTTCTCAAGTTATCCTGGCAACGGCCGGCCGGAAATAATCAAATTTGGCCTCGAATTCTTCAGCAAGGAGTCGAACTCAATCGTTTGAGAACATTTTCGTCGAAAATTCGAAAATTACAGACAATTGGGCAAAATGATAACGCGATGTTCCCCAGAACATACGCGCAACAACTAACTTATTCTATTTCTTGATGTCCGGACGATATTTGGTGCTTTAAATTGGCTCATTTGGCAAAAGATCCTGTTTTTTTTCTGTGATTGGTGGTGAGTATAATAATGTGGTTGCAGATCACATAAATATAAATTACTTCCTTCAGTTGATAACTCTGTGAAACACTCGACACTTCAATACTGCAGCTAACGAATCCCGCCACATATATGTATAGTTTTTAATTACAGTTCAAAACCCTTCACACATTAATTACACTTTAATATAATAAATCTAAAATTTATTTTCTATAAACAGCATAATACTTATTACTGAACTTGAAATTAATAACAAATATGTCAAAGTGTGTGAGATATCCTGGTGTCTGAGATCTAAGGAGAGTCCATGTTCTAATAACTACGTATACTATCGGGTCCCATTGCAACGATAAACCATCCAGGGACTCACTCAAAAACACACAAAAAATTTCATCGAAATCGTCGTTTAGGAGGAGTTACGATGACGTACACACTTGCAGTAGAATTTGATATATGTATTAAGATAGGTATACGAATATAGCCCCATTTTTTCAGTAAATTCATCGTTTCCTCCAGAGGAAACCTAAAAGTCTACTGGAACATACCCACGTTCCAATGCAGATCTTACGAGTGGAACTTCACGGAGATCGCAGAAAAATACGGTATCGTCCAGAACCCAAACGACGAATTCAGGGGTGCAAACATAACTATCCTATATGACCCCGGGTACTTCCCCGCCATCTTGAACGAAAACGGCAGGGTCGTAGATAGAAATGGAGCATCCCCCAAGACGGAAACATACAGACACATCTCAAGTTGTTCCAAGATTCCATCAACGAGCAAATACCGAACGAGAACTTCTCAGGTAAATTAAAGAAGTATTACCAGCTATTATTTATCCAAGACCCAGCAGAATGTAATAAATACAGGGTGTCCCAAGTTCAAGTGCCTATTAGACGTTTCTGGAGAACTGGACATATTTGAAATCTGAAAATGGGTATTATGATATTGCTTGAAATTATCTACAGAGCTAAATTATTTTCGAAGCCCAATCACTTCCGGAAGTGAAAATAAATTTGATGACATTTTTTTTTTCAAGTTTTGCATTCCTGCTATGATCAAGTATTCAATGCTGAATACATTTCTGTTAAAACCATTGTATTCATTTGAATATTTTTCAAAATATCGAAAAAAAAACCGGGAAAAAAGTCAAATATATTTAGTCAGTATTATGTTCATTATTCTTGTTTTAAAGACCCTGAGCGTGAACCGTTTTTAGAACATCGAAGAGGAAGAATGTGGAAAGGTTATGCATCTTTTGAATTTCAGAAATATCATCACAGGGTGTTTCAAATTTTGTGTCGAAAATTGTGATAAAAAATTGGCCATAACATCTGTTTTGCAAATTAGAACCCTATTTTTTATGTTCGTTGGATTCTGCGGTGAAAAATAATGATAGTTTTCTTACATGATTATGCTCCTAAATTAAATAATTTCTGAGTTTTTTTTTTAATTTAGGAACATAATCATATTAGAAAACTATCATTATTTTTCACCGCAGAAACCAACGCAATCATAAAAAAATAGGGTTCTAATTTGAAAAACAGAAGTTATGGCCAATTTTTGATCACAATTTTCGACACAAAATTTGAAACACCCTGTGATGATATTTCTGAAATTCAAAAGATGCATGATCTTTCCACATTCTTCCTCTTCGATGTTCCAAAAACGGTTCACGCTCAGAATGTTTAAAACTAAAATAATGAATATAATACTGACAAAAGTCCCCTCTCACAAATATACTCCTCTGAAGGCACATGGATCTCTTGACAAAGAATCATCGTCTCTATTTCTCAAAGATATTCACTCTTGTTCATAGAAATCCCTTCAATATTTAGTTGCCTCCTCCTAAGGAGGATCTCTTTCAAAACCAGGTCTGACCACTACTGTAGGGCTATCATCTCCCATAGATTTGTGATGAAATAACACGATTTTCCCATAACATACGCGTAAAAGATATGTCATCATGACATTCATATTTTTATTTTTGAAGGTTCTCGCAAAAATACGACCATAGACAACATATCATACGAAAATTCGCATCCGCTACCAGCGCTACCGCTTCGCTACCGAACTCACAAAAGGCTGCGCGGTTCTCCAACAATATAGATCCGATCGTGTTCAAACTTGGAATTCTGCAGTAGAGTTAGGTTCTGAAGGCTCTTCCAAAATTTCAGCCATGCCGGACGAATAGTTTATGATATATAGATTTTTTTTCAATAATTTTTAATTATTTTTTTTTAATTTTCTAGTTATACCAACCTTACGAAATTATGCAAGAATTTTCGCGTTGGCATTCTACAACTAATAACCATGTTTGAATTCAATCGGTTTTGTATTCTTCGAGTTAATGAGGAACAAAAAACAACCAAATTTCAGAAAATTTCAGATGGCTATAACTCTAAAACCGTTTGGCCGATTATGCTCATAAACAAACTCAAATGTCGCATTCAGGTGCACAACCTCCTTCCGTTCTCAGGTTATCGTGACAACAAAAATTATTAACTCGAAAAATACTGAACCGATTGAATTCAAACATGGTTATTAGTTGTAGAATGCCAACGCGAAAATGTTTGCAAAATTTGGAGAGGATAGCATTCACAGAAAATTTTTAATAAATCATTAAATTAATGTAATTATTTTCTTCACAAAATTTCTCAAAAATTACTGCATCGGTATTCTACATGTGATTACAGAGTTTAAATTTGATCGGATCTGTATTTTTTAAGTTATTGAATAAATAACAACAATATTTCAGATGGGTGTAACTCCGAAACCGTTTGGCTGAATATGCCCAGTAAGGAACTCAATGCCACATTTTAATACGCAACCTACCCTGAAAATTGCTAGTCGCTATCTCTTTGCGTTCGAAAGTTATCGTGGCAACGGTCACATGCAGCTAATGATTTCACCCAAGGCTGCTCGGCTACCAACATATTTTTTCAAGATCTCCAACAATTAGATCCGATCATGTTCAAATTTAGAACTTTGAAGTAAAATTAGGTTTTGAAGGCTCTCGCAAAATTTCTGCGATATAGGATGAATAGTTTGTGAAATATAGATTTTTTTAATGTTTTTTTATTAATTTTCTAGTGATACAAACCTCATGAAATTTGACAATATTTGCGCGTTGAGTTTCTAAAACTAATTACCAAGTTTGAATTGGATGGGATCTGTATTTCTTGAGTTATTGAGGAAATACAAACAAAGTTTAAGATGGGTACTACCAGACCGTTTACCCGATTATGACCATTAACGAATTTAACTGTCATATTCGGATGCGCAACCTACCACGAAAATTTCAAGTCGCTATCTCTTTCCGTTCGAAGGTTATCGTGGCAACGAACTGCCGAACAGAATCGATTTTTACCTCAAATTCAACTTCAGTGCGTCGAACCTAATCAATCGTTTGAGACCATGTTCAGCAAAAACTTACAGACATTTGTGCAAAATGATAGAACACTGTTCCCCGGAACTTGCGCTGAAAAAGAAAAAAATTCGATTAAGGGTGTCCAATACAGAAGAATGGACAATAGAACATACGCGCAAAAGCTTCTGACTTCACGTCAGTGCTTGAACCAATTTTTTTTTTCGTGATTTTTTTTAAATTTTCTAGGGGTACGGTTCTTAAAATTTTTTTTTTCGTCATTTTTTTTTAATTTCTTAGGGGTACAGTTCTTACAAAATTTTAAACACGTCTTTATGTTGATTTTCTACTACTAGTTACCAAGCACCAATGCGATCGAATATTTATTTTTTCTACAAGCGTGCGCACACATTTCGAATCGTAAAGAGTCACATTTCCAAACAGTGCGGAAAAAACGCCTGCTAATCCATTTCCGCACTGTTAACAGTGCGGAAATGGATTAGCAGGCGTTTTTTCCGCACACTTTTTATATAGAATATACTGAATTATCTAATATTTCTATGCATCGAACGCTTACGACGAGGTTACTATGGCAACAACATGTGAATTGACAATTGTCATTAATTTATTTGAAAATAGCAAATTGATTTCAATCCGTACGTAATATTTTCGGTAAGAATGGATATATCTGATGATGACCTGCCCTCGGACATATTAGAAGCATCTTATGAAGCCAATTTGAAGTTGCTTCCACCCAAATCAATCGAAAAATATGAGAAGCGCTATTCTCAATTCATTGCCTGGTGTGATTCCAAGAAAGTAAAACCCAGGAAGGAGGAAGTCTTTTTGGCTTATTTTTTGGAAATTTCGAAAATTTTTAAACCGAACACATTATGGTCCGTATATTCTATGATAAAGAGTGTTTGTAAATTGAAGCAAGATTTGGATATTGGAAAATTCCATAAATTAACTGCCTTCATTAAAAGACAAAATGTTGGTTTTCGTCCGAAAAAAGCCAAAATTTTTAATGAAGAGGACATATCCAAATTTATGAGTGAGGCACCTGATGAAATTTACCTAATGATCAAGGTGGTAACGATTTTTGGATTGGCTGGTGCTTGCAGACGGGAAGAATTAACAAAAATAACTATCGACGATATAGATGATAAAGGAAACATGATTATTGTCAACATTAAGGACTCCAAAAATTATTCATCGAGATCATTCGTTATCTCCCAAGACACCAACGACGGACATTTTTTAAATATATATCGAAAATATGCCAACTTACGTCCGAAGGAAATAGACCATCGCCGATTTTTCTTAAGGTACAATAAAGGAAAATGTACAATGCAACCTATAGGAATAAATACGATAGGAAGAATACCTTCCGAAATAGCCGGATTTTTACGATTACAAAATCCAGAATTATACACAGGTCACAGTTTTAGGCGCTCTTCTGCTACATTCCTAGCTAACCGTGGAGAGGGAATCACCAATTTATATTGGTGATTAGGAGGGTGGAAGTCAACTTCTGTTGCTGAGGGTTATTTGGAAGAATCAGTAAACAAGAAAAAAGAAATGTCTAGCAAAATTCTTAATTTGAATGCTCCTTCAACTTCAACCTGTTATTCAGAATTATCTTCTTCGACGGAGCAGCTGACTTCGACCAACATGATGGCTACCAAAATTCTGAATTTGAATGCTCCTTCCCATGTTCCTTCCACTTCAACCGGTAATTCAGAATTATCTCCTTCCACTGAGCAGCTGACTTCGACCAACATGATGGCTTCTGCTATAAACTTGCATAATGCGACCAACTGCACGTTTACAATAAATATAACTAATAACTAAATATTAGATACTAATATGTATATATTATACATAGCTATTCTTAATTTCCTTATTGCAGTTTATTTTTGTTTGCTGTTAGTTATCCTCGTTTTATTTCCAATTAATATTATAAATAATAAATGAATATTCCAGTTCATAGATATAAATATTTCATATGCCTCTATGGACCGAACGACAACGATGACATTGATGACAGTATAGGTATGATGGTAACGACATGCAAGGATTACGCTTGTCATTCATGTGTAGGTATTATGAATTAATAATATCAAATTTGTTCTGTGTGTTGAACTCAAATCGATCTCATACCTATAATAAAAGTGCTTGTAGAAAAAACATTGTTCCTAACTCGAGCTAAAAGTGTCTTTCCCACACTCAACTGCTTAACCGAACTCCGCTTCGCGTCGTTCGGCTAACGGCCGTTTCGTGTGGGAAAGTATCACTTTCCGCACTTGTTAGGAAAATAACTATTTTGAGTTATTAAGGAAATCATATTCCAGGTGGGTATAACTCGGAAACCGTTAGACCGATTATGCCCAAAAACGAACTCAACTCTCCCATTTGGATACGCAACCTAACCTGAAAATTGCAAGTCCCTATCTCCTTTCGTCCGAAAGTTATCGAGGCAACGGTCACCCATCTACTGAGCTCACACAAGAATGCTCGAATCTCCAACAATATTTAACCGATCATATTAAAACTTGAAAGTTGGCAGTAGAGTTAGGTTATGAAGGCTCTTGCAAAATTTCAGCAATTTCAAACGAATAGTTACTGATATATAGAATTTTTTTTTTATTTTCAATGATTTATTAAAAATTTTCTGCAAATGCTATCCTCACTAAATTTTGCAAACATTTTCGCGTTGGCATTCTACAACTAATAACCATGTTTGAATTGAATCGGTTCAGTGTTTTTTGAGTTAATGAGGAACAAAAAACCACCAAATTTCAGAAAATTTCAGATGGCTATAACTCTAAAACCGTTTGGCCGATTATGCTCATAAACGATCTAAAATGTCGCGTTCTGGTGCAAATCCTAACCTGAAAATTTCAAGCCTCTATCTCATTCCGTTCTCAAGTTATCGTGACAACAAAAATATTTTTTAATCATTTTTTTAAAATGTTCTAGCCATACGATTCGCACAAAATTTCACAAACGTGCTAAGGTTCATATTCTACAACAACCCACCAAGTTTCAATTCGATCGGATTCATATTGGTTGAAAACAAAATTATTACTCGGAAACCACTGGGCCGATTATGCCCATTATCGAACTCGTCCGTCGTATTGGGATGCGCCACCTACCCTGAAAATTTCAAGTCGCTAGCTCTTTTCGTTCTCAAGTTATCATGGCAACGGCCGGACGGCCGTACGGCCGGACGGACAGAATCAAATTTGACCTCGAATTCTTCATTGGGGAGTCGAACTTAATCGTTTGAGACCATTTTCGTCAAAAAATTCGAAAGTTACAGACATTTGGGCAAAACTATAACGCGATGTTCCCCAGAACATACGCACAGCCAAATTAAGGTGAAACCGCGAAAGGCTCATTAAATCAGTTATGGTTCATAGATCGTACACACATTTACTTGGATAACTGTGGTAATTCTAGAGCTAATACATGCAAATAGAGCTCCGACCGGGAACGGAAGGAGCACTTTTATTAGATCAAAACCAATAGGTGGCGGGTTCGCTCGTCATCGTACAATTTGGTGACTCTGAATAACTTTAAGCTGATCGCACGATCTCGTACCGGCGACGCATCTTTCAAATGTCTGCCTTATCAACTGTCGATGGTAGGTTCTGCGCCTACCATGGTTGTTACGGGTAACGGGGAATCAGGGTTCGATTCCGGAGAGGGAGCCTGAGAAATGGCTACCACATCCAAGGAAGGCAGCAGGCGCGCAAATTACCCTTTCTCAGCTCGGGGAGGTAGTGACGAAAAATAACGATACGGGACTCATCCGAGGCCCCGAAATCGGAATGAGTACACTTTAAATCTTTTAACGAGGATCCATTGGAGGGCAAGTCTGGTGCCAGTAGCCGCGGTAATTCCAGCTCCAATAGCGTATATTAAAGTTGTTGCGGTTAAAAAGCTCGTAGTCGAATTTGTGTCTCGCGCCGTCCGGTTCATCGTTCGTGGTGTCAACTGGCGTGTCGCGAGACGTATTGCCGGCGGGTCGTTCGCAAGAGCGGCCCAATTGACCCCGCCGTGGTGCTCTTCATTGAGTGTCGAGGTGGGCCGGCACGTTTACTTTGAACAAACTAAGGTGCTTAAAGCAGGCTGAAATTTTGCCAGAATATTTTATGCATGGAATAATGAAACAGGACCTCGATTCTATTTGGTTGGTTTTCGGAACCTCGAGGTAATGATTAACAGGAACGGATGGGGGCATTCGTATTGCGACGTTAGAGGTGAAATTCTTGGATCGTCGCAAGACGGACAGAAGCGAAAGCATTTGCCAAAAACGTTTTCATTGATCAAGAACAAAAATTAGAGGTTCGAAGGCGATCAGATACCGCCCTAGTTCTAACCATAAACTATGCCAGCTAGCGATCCGCCGACGTTCCTCCGATGACTCGGCGGGCAGCTTCCGGGAAATCAAAGCTTTTGGGTTCCGGGGGAAGTATGGTTGCAAAGCTGAAACTTAAAGGAATTGACGGAAGGGCACCACCAGGAGTGGAGCCTGCAGCTTAATTTGACTCAACACGGGAAACCTCACCAGGCCCGGACACCGGAAGGATTGACAGATTGAGAGCTCTTTCTTGATTCGGTGGGTGGTGGTGCATGGCCGTTCTTAGTTGGTGGAGCGATTTGTCTGGTTAATTCCGATAACGAACGAGACTCTAGCCTGCTAACTAGGCGTATTAGACATCCTTAAAGGCCCCCGGTTCGGTCGGTGGGTTTTTACTGTCTGCGTACATTATATTCTTCTTAGAGGGACAGGCGGCTTCTAGCCGCACGAGATTGAGCAATAACAGGTCTGTGATGCCCTTAGATGTTCTGGGCCGCACGCGCGCTACACTGAAGGAATCAGCGTGTCTTCCCTGGCCGAGAGGCCCGGGTAACCCGCTGAACCTCCTTCGTGCTAGGGATTGGGGCTTGCAATTGTTCCCCATGAACGAGGAATTTCCAGTAAGCGCGAGTCATAAGCTCGCGTTGATTACGTCGCTGCCCTTTGTACACACCGCCCGTCGCTACTACCGATTGAATGATTTAGTGAGGTCTTCGGACCGGTACGCGGTGGCGTTTCGGCGTTACCGCTGTTGCTGGGAAGATGACCAAACTTGATCATTTAGAGGAAGTAAAAGTCGTAACAAGGTTTCCGTAGGTGAACCTGCAGAAGGATCATTAACAAGATTTGTTTTGTTATTTATAACAAAAATACATTTCAGTTAAAGAACCGAAATATTTTCATCGTCGATCTAAGTCTGCTAGACAGGCAGGGCTGACAAGTAGCGTCCGATGAATGGATGCCGTCCTTAACTTTTTGTGGGAGCGGCGCCGTTCGTCAATAGAGATGCGACGAAACTGCCCGTTCGACGCGATTGATTTCGACCGAAGGTACGTCCGTCGACATGATCGATTGCAGATTGTACCTGGGTTGTAGTCTTTCATATAGACGCTGGTCGCTTTGACGGATCAATTTTGGGCACCTAGAACTATTTGTTCGTGGTACGGTGAAGGTTCATTCGAACCGAGGGATCGTCCGTAGGTTATAAAGATTTCGCCCCAGACCAATCTGTCTTTTCCATCTAGCCGTCCTCTCCGTCGCTTTCGAATTTACTATGCATCGTATCGGTGAATTATTCGATTGTACGTACTGGGTTGAGGATGGAGGGATATCATCGCTGTCGCTTTCGATACTTTCAGTTGATAGTTTCGTCTGTTGTTCGGGATGATGGATTGGTACGTCGCTGTCGCTTTCGAAAATCTCTATATTATATGGAGAGGGTCGTCTGTTGTGTACAGGATAAAATCATTCTGATGGAAGGCGATCTCGTCTTGGACTGAGCCGTCGACGTGAGCCGATGCCCGTTACACTAGCGTTTTCCATATCCGCTCTTTACAGGATTCGTTCGGAGTCGTCTCGTTCTCGGTCCGGATTTTACGATAAATGCATCTACTTTGTACGCTTATGATGTACAATTGCCCCGTCGTGCTTATCGATGATAGGAGTCCACTTGCTACACGCGAGAGGGGCAGGTATCTTCAGAGGAAGCGGATTGGGCGATTCGTCTTAGCGTCTGTCTTCTAAAATCTGTCTTCCATTTAATGGAGACGGTAATACGAAGGCAAAATTTAAAGATTACCCTGAACGGTGGATCACTTGGTTTGTGGGTCGATGAAGAACGCAGCTAATTGCGCGTCATCATGCGAACTGCAGGACACATGAACATCGACATTTCGAACGCACATTGCGGTCCTCGGACACTGTCCTCAGAACACTCCTGACTGCCTGGCCAGATGGCTTCGATTGACGAAGTGATGAATTGCCGAGCAATGCGATCATGGATCATTTTTGATCGGGTTCGCGAGCTTACGAATGTCGTCTAAAGTCTTTTGTTGCGTAAATGGCCTTCGGGCGTGTTGGACGGTTGACGCGTGGTTCACGTTTGTTGTTGTGGTTCCGACAATGTGTCGGAACGAGCTCCAACGTTCGTATTACACGCGCCGTCTTGAATTGCGATAGCACATCTAATGATGTCGCGGTATCACACCTTCTGCTCCCTCGACTGGAGGTACGCGATCGTCGTGTATGAGTATTCTTGGGAACGACGTCTGATCGCTACGTACCTAGGTTGTAGCGTGGTGCGGATAGTGCTTTCATAAGCACATCTCCGGAAAGTCCGTATAAAACGTCTGCTTCTGCATCAGTCTGTGTTATGTGATCTCTGAAGAGGTACACTTATGCGATGGGTAAGCGTGCGGATGATGATTCTAAAACGTTTGTTTCTGCATTAGTCTGTGTTATGTGACCTCTGACGAGGTACACTTATGCGATGGAATGCGTGCGGACGGTGATTCTATAAAGTCTGTTTCTGCATTAGTCTGTGTTATGTGACCTCTGACGGGGTGCATTTACGCGATGGAATGTGTGCGGCCGATGATTCTATAAGTCTATTTCTGCATTAGTCCGTGTTATGTGACCTTTGACGAGGTGCACTTATGCGATGGAATGCGTGCGGACCAAGGAATCTGAAAGTCGATTTCTGCATTAGTCTGTGTTATGTGATCTCTAACGGGGTGCACTTATGCGATGGAATGCGTGCGGCCGATGATTCTATAAGTCTATTTCTGCATTAGTCTGTGTTATGTGACCTTTGACGAGGTGCACTTATGCGATGAAATGCGTGCGGACCAAGGAATCTGAAAGTCGATATCTGCATTAGTCTGTGTTATGTGATCTCTAACGGGGTGCACTTATGCGATGGAATGCGTGCGGACGATGATTCCTATAAGTCTATTTCTGCATTAGTCTGTGTTATGTGACCTTTGACGAGGTGCACTTATGCAATGAAATGCGTGCGGACCAAGGAATCTGAAAGTCGATATCTGCATTAGTCTTTGTTATGTGACCTCTGACGAGGTGCACTTATGCGATGGAATGCTTGTGGACTTGGAATCAGAAAGTCTACTTCTGCATTAGTCTGTGTTATGTGACCTCTGACGAGGTGCACTTACGCGATGGAATGCGTGTGGAGGTGGAATCAATAAATCTGTTTCTGCATCAGTCTGTGTTATGTGATCTCTGACGACGAGATACACTTATGCGATGGGTATGCGTGCGGACGTTGATGGAGTTTCCGATGATTTTGAACTTACGACCTCAGGACAGGTGAGACTACCCGCTGAATTTAAGCATATCATTAAGCGGAGGAAAAGAAACTAACTAGGATTCCCTTAGTAGCGGCGAGCGAACAGGGATTAGCCCAGCACTGAATCCCGCGATCGTAACCGGTCGCCGGGAGATGTGGTGTTAGGAAGGATCCGTTATCTCGCATGTTCGCGGTGCGTTCAAGTCCATCTTGAATAGGGCCATCGCCCATAGAGGGTGCCAGGCCCGTAGCGACCACTGCGTCTTGCGAGAGGATCTCTTCTGAGAGTCGGGTTGCTTGAGAGTGCAGCCCTAAGTGGGTGGTAAACTCCATCTAAGGCTAAATATAACCACGAGACCGATAGCGAACAAGTACCGCGAGGGAAAGTTGAAAAGAGCTTTGAAGAGAGAGTTCAAGAGTACGTGAAACCGTTCAGGGGTAAACCTGAGAAACCCGAAAGGTCGAATGGGGAGATTCATTCGCATAGGTTGCTGTGGTGTTCCGACTGTGGTAGCAGTGACGTTCGCGTCGGCTGCGCCCTTTGGTTCGCTAACGGCACTGGACGCGTGCACATCTCCCCTAGTAGGTCGTCGCGATCCGTTGGGTGCCGTTCTACGGTCCGCAGTGAAGTCCTAGAGTGCGGATTTATCCGAAGCTCCTGGTCACGCGGTAACCGAATGGCTTGCCCGACGGTTAACTGATGGCGGGAGGCCACGGCTTAGTTCGCGTCCGGCCCGTGGCAAGTATGTGGATTGTGATGGCTGTCGGACCTAGTGCCGATTCCGTCCGTTCACGACTGTTCGCCGCGGTGTTCTCGGACAGACCTCTTGCAACGCCGATCAGCGACGCTATTGCTTTGGGTACTTTCAGGACCCGTCTTGAAACACGGACCAAGGAGTCTAGCGTTTGCGCGAGTCATTGGGATATAACTAAACCTAAAGGCGAAATGAAAGTAAACGTCTGCCTTGTGCGGACTGAGGGAAGATGATCGGTCTCCATGACCGTTCCGCATTCCCGGGGCGTCTCATTCTCATTGCGAGACGAGGTGCACCAAGAGCGTACACGCTGGGACCCGAAAGATGGTGAACTATGCCTGGTCAGGACGAAGTCAGGGGAAACCCTGATGGAGGTTTGTAGCGATTCTGACGTGCAAATCGATCGTCGGAACTGGGTATAGGGGCGAAAGACTAATCGAACCATCTAGTAGCTGGTTCCCTCCGAAGTTTCCCTCAGGATAGCTGGCGCTCCTTGCGTACGAGTCTCATCCGGTAAAGCGAATGATTAGAGGCATTGGGGTCGAAACGACCTCAACCTATTCTCAAACTTTAAATGGGTGAGATCTCCGGCTTGCTTGAATGTGAAGCAGCGAGATTACGGATCAGAGTGTCAAGTGGGCCATTTTTGGTAAGCAGAACTGGCGCTGTGGGATGAACCAAACGCCGAGTTAAAGCGCCTAAATCGACGCTTATGGGATACCATGAAAGGCGTTGGTAACTTAAGACAGCAGGACGGTGGCCATGGAAGTCGGAATCCGCTAAGGAGTGTGTAACAACTCACCTGCCGAAGTTACTTGCCCTGAAAATGGATGGCGCTGAAGCGTCGTGCTTATACTCGGCCGTCAGTGGCATGTGCGGTCACCCCTCGGGGCGGTCATGAAGCCCTGATGAGTAGGAGGGTCGCGGAGCTGCGCGCAGAAGGGCTGGCCATGAGACCGTCTGGAGCCGCCTTCGGTGCAGATCTTGGTGGTAGTAGCAAATACTCCAGCGAGGCACTGGAGAGCTGAGGTGGAGAAGGGTTTCGTGTGAACAGCCGTTGCACACGAGTCAGTCGATCCTAAGCCCTAGGCGAAAGCCGATGTTGTTGTGGCGTTGTTAATCGTGTATATGTATAAGTAATGTAGCAGTAATGCTAGGATGCTTCGCACGTGTCGCACGCCCGTCGGGCGAAAGGGAATCCGGTTCCTATTCCGGAACCCGGCAGCGGAACCGTCCTTAAATCGGGCCCTCGTAAGAGAGTTAGTCGGGGCAACCCAAAAGGACCCGGAGACGCCGTCGAGAGATCCGGGAAGAGTTTTCTTTTCTGCATAAGCGTTCGAGTTCCATGGAATCCTCTAGCAGGGAAATATGGTTTGGAACGCGAAGAGCACCGCATTTGCGGCGGTGTCCGGATCTTCTCCTCGGACCTTGAAAATCCGGGAGAGGGCCACGTGTAGGCGTCGCGCCGGCTCGTACCCATATTCGCAGCTGGTCTCCAAGGTAAAGAGCCTCTAGTCGATAGAATAATGTAGGTAAGGGAAGTCAGCAAATTGGATCCGTAACTTCGGGATAAGGATTGGCTCTGGGGATTGTGGCGTTTCGGGCTTGATGGGGAAGTGGGTCACGGCAAACGTACCGGGCCTGGGCGAGGTGATGCGTTTCGCTTGCGTTACGTCAAGCTTCGAGACCCCGTGAATGCTTTCGGGCGTTCCGGGTAATCTCTGCGGCTGTCATCTAACAATCAACTCAGAACTGGCACGGACCGGGAGAATTCGACTGTCTAATTAAAATATAGCATTGCGATGGCCCCAGCGGGTGTTGACGCAATGTGATTTCTGCCCAGTGCTCTGAATGTCAACTTGAAGAAAGCGCGGGTAACGGCGGGAGTAACTATGACTCTCTCAACCGTCGAAGAGAGACGTAGGAGACGATGCTCCGCCGTCTGTAGTATTTTTTAACGTGTTCGCGTGCTCGGAAAATTGTGTCTCTTGTGTCGTCTAGAAGTGTTTCTTGTGGTCTTCAAAATGGTGTATAGACGGAGAAAATCGGTCGAGAACTTAGTGAAAAATGTCCAAAAATAGTTCCAATAACCTCGTCTATACGCAATTATAACGTACGATTTCGCTGCCAACATGCCTTCCTCGTGCCATCAAATCGATTCGGACTCAAAAAACCGTCCAGGCATTGTTATGATTTAATTTCTTCATTCCGTCATCCTGAAATCTCATAATAACAAATTCACGTTAAAACCAGTGTCGTCGAATTGGGACAGGGAAAGGGTTTTCACACTCAGCCCCCTTTTAAAAATCGCTAAGTGCCGCCTCAACATCCCCACATCGCCCCTGAGAGTTTCCAGGAGCCAGAAGGGCACCGCGTCACCAGACATCCCCCTACAACATCCTTAAGGTCAAAATTTTCCATCCAAGATATCAGGAGACCAGGAGCAGCAGGAGGTCGGTCGGAGAAGTCGGACACTGTGTGGTCACCTTTAGCCCGAGGCGAGATCTATACGGAGAGCTTTCTTACACCCGACAGCTCAATCGAGCTTTTACACCGCCTCGACAGGTGAGCTTTGAGCTTTTTAAGCTCATGGAGCTTTTTGCCCCTCAGCAAAAAGGAGCTTTGAGCTTTTTCCCCATTCTAGCTTTTCCGGATGGGGGAGCTTTTGCGATACGCAAATTCGATCTTCGGAGACTCCAACGCTGGGTAAAGAGCGAAACTCACAACATCCGGAGAGTTCAACGATGGATCAAGCGCGTAACCCGAATTCTTCGGAGACTTCGATGCCAGGTGAAGCGCCAAACGGAGAATACCGGAGATTTTAATGGCAGAGCAGGAAACAATCCATTATTTCCCGAAATACAACACCGTCTAGGCCAGTTTAAGGATAGCCAAACCAGAACCAAGTGCATACCACCTGCAAATGAAGCAACCGCCACTAAGGACGGCCTTAAACCTACGCCACAAGTCAAGTCAACATCTACCTGGCCACATTTGAGGTCCATCTTTCTTCTCCCACTGGCGCACAAACTGGACCACCTGAAAGCGATGGCACTTCACGATCAGGGCCAATTGAGGAGTGCGTGAACGCACCTTCGATGCCTTTTTCTATTATACCCAGAGCGTTGTTGTGTACTAGACACGATAGAGAGTTACTGTAATTGTCCTTTTTGTTTTATTGTCGAGGCGAGAAATTATTGTTATTCCGCCTAGCAACGGTGACTAAGAATGCCGATCCCATGTGTCTGCGGCAGATCCTACGCCACCGAAAAGAACTTACGGGACCACCAGCGCAGATTTTGTTTGGGTCCCCCTGCGGTGGCGGATGGAACGTGTGTCTGCGGCAGAACCTATGCAACCGAAAGGAACTTGCGAGACCACCAGCGCAGGTTTTGTAGGGGTCCCCCTACGGGGACGGAAGGGACGTGCCCTGTTTGCGGGGCAGAGTACGCTACGTACCCGGGCATGCGGCAGCATATGCGCCTTGCACATCCGGATGAATACAACGCAGCCCTGGAGACCGAGGTGGAGGTGGCGGTCCGTCGTAAACAGCCATGGACGCCAGAAGAGTTTGAGAGCATGGCGCAGCTGGAGCTCGCGTACGAGGGTGACGAGGTGCTAGACCACCTGGCAGCTGCCCTCCGGAGACCAAGGGAAGGCATTAGGAGGAAGCGAAATACGCCGGAGTACCTGTGGATCCTGGAGCGTCTGCAGTCCGCCAGGGGAGTTCTGGTTCTACTGCCAGAGCAAGAAGAACAGGATGACACTGGGACCACGTCAACGTCAGCATCGACGTCAACGTCAACGTCGGCGTCAACGTCAGCGTCAGCGTCAACATCAGCGGAGCCGGCCCCTGAGGAACCGGTGGAGCCCCTGGTGGAGGAAGCGGACATGAGTGACCCCGTCCTGCAAAAACTTATGACGCTGTGTAGCGAGTCCGAAGATATGGGCGCAATTGCGGTGTGCGGGGTAGTGTGCACTCGAAGCGCAGGGTTCGAGCGCGTGTTTGACGATTGGGTACAAAACATCTGTAGCCAATACGGCAGAGTACCGAAGCACACCCCGAGAAGAGAGCCAGCCCGGCCAGCCGCCAGCAACGGTCGGAGACGATACAGAGCCGTGCTGTACAAATATATGTAGACTAAGTACACGCTTAACAAAAGGGACCTGGCGAGTGAGATTATCGACAACATGGAACCTGCAAGTGGCGTCACGACACCAGACAACGAGAGCATCAGGAAGCATTATGAGGAGATTTTCTCGTCCGAGTCTCCTGCGGACGACAAGCTGGTGTACGACTTCGCAACAACACCCTGCGAGGTCTACGCCCCCATCAGTGCTGAAGAAATCTCGAATTCCATCAAGGAGATCGGTAAGACCGCGGGACGCCCGGACGTCATTGACTCCGCACGACTGGCGAAAATCCCTACTTTTACCTTGGAAGTTCTCAGCAACCTGATGCTTCTCTCTAAATACGTCCCGGAACCACTCAGGAAAAGCAGGACCGTAATGATTCCTAAGTCCGCTGACGACACGGGCTCCGTCGACAATTGGCGGCCCATAACCATCACCTCCGTCCTCGTTCGCCTGGTGAACCGGGTGGTCGCACGGCGTCTCAGCGGCAAGATCAAGCTTGATGAATGCCAGCGGGGTTTTGCGAGAACGGATGGTTGCTTCGCAAATAATATAACCTTGCAGACCATAATTAAGGAGCGAAGAGTACAGGGTAGGCCCTTCTCGATAATCACGCTGGGCCTGCAGAAAGCATTCGACAGGGTGTCCCACCATACTATCAGCAGAGCCCTGAGAAGATTCCGAGTGGACAAGAGCACCACCGAGTACGTAATGAGCACATACTGCGGCCAGACCACCGCTGCGTACTGCGACGGTACCGAAATAGTAACACTGCCATTAAGAAGAGGGGTCAAACAGGGCGACAGACGACAGCAAAATTCTACGTGTCGGCGGTCCCCATCATGCCTCTCACCAAAGTCAATGATTGGTTCAAATACCTGGGGTATCACTTTACCTGCAGGGGCGCAACCCCGTGCACAATTAAGAACCTCGATAGCCAGCTGGGCAGAATCCAGGGTGCGCCCCTGAAGCCTCAACAAAAGATGGAGCTCATCAGAGTGCACCTGATCCCTAGATATATCCACTCCATGCAGACGCCTTCCATCAACTTGAAGGTGCTACGGAAGGCAGACCAACTCATTCGGCGGACGGTGAAGAAGGTGCTCAAGTTCCCATCTTATATCATAGACGAGGCACTCTACACCCCCGCCAAGCTGGGCGGACTAGGTCTGTTCTCCCTCTCCCGGAAAATACCCCTCATTATGAGGGAGAGGACCATCAAGACCCAAACCACCTCATCTTTGTTTGGACGCTTCATGAGGGGAACAGACCATTGGGAGAGGAATTTGGCCAGGCTGATGGGAAGATTGCCCGCTAATAAGGATGCGGTCGATAAGGCAAACGCGGTAAAGCTTGAGGGGTCCTTTTACGGCGGAGGGACGCAACAGACGGCAAATGACGCCGCTTCCAGCTTTTTTATCGCGTCCCCTCCGCACGTATGGTCCGGCGAAGACTACGTCAGAGCAGTCAAGCTGCGGATGAACTGCCTGCCTACCAGGGGCCTTCTGTATGGGCCGAGGGAGGACAAAATGTGTAGGGCTGGGTGTGGCCGCGTCGAATCTCTCTCTCACGTCCTCCAGAGGTGCCCGCTCGGCCACACGAAGCGTCTAACTCGGCATAATTACATCGTGGCGCGCATATGCAAAATGGCTCGTGACAGGGGTTGGGAGGTCTCCGAGGAACCCCATATTCGTGACACCCGGGGCATCCTAAACAAGCCGGACATGGTCTGTATCCGAGGTAATAACGTTATTATAGCTGACGTAGGAGTGTCATGGGAGGCCCCCCGACTCCTTAGCGAAACCTTCCACCTGAAAAAAGCCATCTATAACCAGTCGCAGTTTCTCGCAGTGATCGCAACCGCTCACCCCGGGAGGGAGGTCTCAGTCCTCCCCTTTATTATAGGCGCTCGCGGCATATGGTGACGCGAAAGCAACGAGCTCCTGGACAAGCTCTCCATAAATACCATCACCAACAGGAGGGAGCTTGTGACCACGACGCTAAGGGGAAGCTGGTCGATACACTCTGATTTCTCCCGCAGGGCATGGGATTAGTGACAAGGAAACGCTACCTCTGGCAAGGTCCACAGAGGAAACCATCTTTGTGCGCATACGCGGACAGCCAGCGTTCGATTAAGTTCGGGTGCAAGGGCCTATTGCGTCTGTGGTTGTGCATGGGAAACGCGAGTGGGGTGTGTGGCCATGGCTGCTGGCTGGTGCAGTTGCGCGGACGGGAGAACTGTGCTCGTACGTGTGCGGGAACAGGGCCTTTACCGTAATTGTGGTGGTTGGCGCATGGACCGGCGCATCTCGATGTCGCTTGCAGATGGTACATTGTTTGTTTTAAGCTTCCCGCCTTTCGGCATTAGCTGTGTTTGCCCGGCTACAGCTTGGTGTTCTGCTGCAGCCCTTGTCCTTGTCATTTGTCCATTTGTCAGTTAGTATCGTCTATTGCTCTGTGAGCCCATTCGTTTAGTTTGTTTATTTCCGTTTCGTTTGCCTTTCCATCCTTCCTCAATTGTATATTCGTGTTCTCGTATTTTCTTTCTATTTCCTGTTTAATTTCTTTCCTGTGTGTTATTGTGCATTCTGTCCTTATGTGTCGAGCGTCCTCTATTTGTCCGTTACAGTCGCATTTTCCGTCCGTGTTCGTCAAGTTGAATCTATGTAGGTATCCTTTCATGTTTCCATGTCCCGTACTTAGTTGTGTCGCTTTGAATGTTAGATTTAACCTGTCCGTCCCTATCTGTGCGCAGTGCTCGTATAGTTCTCGTCCTTTCTGTTCGTTGTCCCATGAATGTTGCCACTCCCTCATTATGTCTTGTCTCATTTTTTTCTTGCGTCCTAAATTTCTTCTTTTCCCGTCGTCTGTGTCAATGTTTTGTCCTCTACAGGGGTGTGGCTTGTCTTTTGTCTTAATTCTTGTACTCTGTATGTCCTCTCTGTTTTCGCTCCAGTCTTTGTGTCTGTGTTTTGCTTCTGCCCACCATGGTGTTATCCCTGCAATAACCTGCAGTGCCACTGTTGGTGTGGTGGCGTATGGTCTATTGGTGAGCAGAAGCAGTGGTCTTTGTATTGCGTCCGTCTGTCTTCTCAGTGTAGCCCGCTCTGCGTTGATGCCCCATATTTCAGAGGCATACAACGCAGCTGGTTTCATCACACTCTCTGTTATTCGTTTTATAATGTCTTTGTCGTGTCCGTACGTTCTATTTACTGCTCCTAACAGTTTTGTTGCCGTTTTGTTGATTTTATGTCTCGTCTCCTTAATGTGTGGTAGGTAAGTAAGTTGTCTGTCTATCGTTAGTCCTAAGTATTTTATGCTGTCTTTGTGTTGTAGTGTTACGTTACCTGTTTTTATTGTCGGTGGTCTCACGTTTCGTCCATTGTACATAAACATTGTCTCTGTTTTGTCCTCGTTGTATTTTTTTCCACTTTCACTTTCCCAGCGTTTGCATCCGTGCCATGCGTACTGCCATTTTCTCTCTATCTCCTTTGAGGAGTTACCTTCAATGAGCATAAACTCATCGTCTGCAAACGCTAGGAAAGTTGCCAGTGTGCTCGTATGTTCTATGTCTATGTCTCGTCTTTGTGCCTCGTCTGTTCTCCATCTTTTGTCCGTCTCGTCCATTTTTCTGAACCATCCCTGCATTACCAGTAGCCACAGGGTTGGTCCAAGGCATGATCCCTGCGGGCACCCTTTTGTCATTGTCCTCGTTACTTGTCCACTTGTAATTTTTCTGTCCGTTAAGAAGTCTTCGCATAGTATACGGAGCGCTCCCGGCACCCTGGCTATTTCCATTTCGTTCTTAATATATGGTGTCCAGGCGCCATTGAAAGCGTTCCGTGAGTCTAACGTCACTAGTAGCTGGTGTTTTTTACTGTTCTTGTTGGTCTGTATTTGTCGTATCAGTTTATCTATTGCGTCTATTGTCGAGTATCCCTCACGAAATCCGTATTGTCTCGCGTCCAGTCCCTCGTTGTGTTCTAACCAGTGTTGTAGTCGTCTGTTTGTTAGTCTGTCCAGTACCTTTCCCAGGGTTGGGAGGAGACTTATTGGCCGCAGCGTCGTGTCTTTTTTTGGTATCCATACCACCCTAGCCGTCTTCCACGCCCTGGGGAAACGTCCGTACGTCAAGCATTTGTTATATATGTTTATTAGTATATGTCTCGTGGCGTCAAAAATGTGTGTCATAGCTTCGTTTGGTATTCTGTCTTGTCCTGTACTCTTTCCTTTTTTCAGCCCCTGTATCGTGTTTACTATTTCACCTGTTGTTATTTCCGGTTCGATTATTTCGCTGTATGTTTGTGTTTTCTGTCTTATTACTTTCATTTCGTCCGTATCTGCTGTCTCACTGTCTTGTGGGAAGTATTTGTCAATCAAGTATGTGTTTTTGTCTATTTCGTCCGTTGTGTAAGTACCGTCTTCTTTCCGTATGTTCGTGTTTTGTGTTGTCTGTTTTTTATTTAGGAATTTCCACAGTTTGTCCCATGGATTGTTCTCACAAATTTCCTGTATGTGTTTTTGTGTCTGTTCTACTTTTGTTTGTTTTATTTGTTTCTTGTAGTTCTTCTTCATTTGTCTGTATATTTCCCATTTGTTTGCTCGTTCTTCCTCATCTGTCTCTTGTTGTGCATTTCTTCTATGTTGCCGTAGCGTCTGTCTCGTCTTTTGTAGTTCATCTGTCCACCAGTCCTTCGTACCGCCCGTCAGTTTCGTTCGTATATAACGTAAACAGGTATTTGTGCATATTTCCTGCAACTTTTCCGCCGCCTTGTCCAGTTGGTCTGCGTTGTCTATTGTCCATTCTTCTTTCCGTATCTGTTTCTTCAGTTCCATCTTGTATTTGTTCCAGTCTGTGTTTTCAAAGTCGTATGTTCTGTGTTTCCTTTTTGTTTTAGTTATGTCTATGTTAATGTCATAGGTGATGTATCTATGTAGGCTGAGTGTTTCCTCGTCCAGTACCTTCCAGTTGCTTACCGTCAGTCCTTTGGTCATTGTCATGTCTATGTAACTACTGCCTCTTGCGCTCATGAATGTCGGTATCTGTGTTGCGTCATTGTGTATTTCGTAGGTATGTGACATCGTCCAGTCTAGTAGTTTTTCTCCTCTTGTGTCTATGTTATTTCCCCCCCATGCCGTATGATGAGCGTTTATGTCCCCTGCGATTACATGTTTGTTCGGTTTTTGTCTCATTATTTTTGTGAATTCTGTTAGTCTTTTGTTGTCATTGCCTCCAGGTTCGTCGTACACT
>OW569415.2:327500-390000 GCA_937662695.2 Halyzia sedecimguttata | reverse complement strand
CCGGAGAAATGGGAATATTATAAGCAACTTCGAAACTATACTAACACAGCAATAAAATCAGAAAAGAAAGCTTATTTGAGGAGCAAACTCGGCACTTGTTCTATCAAGGAAAAATGGAATGAGCTAAAAAAGTTAAATGTATCGAAACTGAAAATAACTACATTACCTACAAGTATAGCCAATGCTGATGAGATCAATAAATTCTTTACAAGTTCCTCCGAATCTCAGGTTCGTCCTAACGATGATACAATTGATTTTTACCAGAATACTACTCATAAGACCTTCGATGAACCCTTTAAATTTTCCGTGGTTACTGATGAAGTCGTATCTAATATCATTCTCAATATAAAATCGAGTGCAACTGGATCTGACGGTCTGAATATAAAAATCATTCAACTTTTCTGTCCTTCCGTGATACCTTTTGTAACGCATATAGTGAATGAGTGTATTCAGACATCATATTTTCCGAAATCTTGGAAATATGCTCACGTTATTCCTCTCCCTAAAATTAGCCATCCTACTGAGTTGAGTCATTTGAGGTCCATAAGTATCCTGCCTACTCTGTCAAAAGTGCTAGAAAAAATAATGGACGTACAGATTAGGAAACACTTGTCTGATAACAATTTATTCCCACCAAAGCAGTCTGGATTTCGTCAGGGCTATAAATAGTTGTACATCGGCTCTTTCAGACATTGTTGACGACCTGTTAAGGGCACAAGATCGGAGTGAATTAGCTGTGTTGATTTTATTAGATTATACTAAAGCCTTTGATATGATCAATCACGAAATTCTTGTAGCTATTTCTCATTTTGTGGGTTTTGGGTTGAGTGCATCGGCATTTCTAAAGTCCTATCTCGCTGATAGGTTTCAGCAGGTTCGGTTGGATGGGGAAGTCTCATCGCAGAGGAGAATACTTTCTGGTGTTCCTCAGGGGAGTATCCTGGGACCACTTCTCTATATAGTGTATACTATTAGATTTCGGGATTCACTCAGATTTTGTGACAGCCACTTTTACGCTGATGATACACAGATATACTGTTCTTTCAGGTACGAAGAATTAACACAGACGATCGATCTAATTAATAATGATTTGCTCCAAATTTTTGCAACTTCCCGCGACCACCTTCTGAAAATAAACCCTGGTAAATCCAAAGCCCTGTTATTCTGCGAAGATTCACTGCGTCGGACTTGTTTGGATTCAATTATTCTGACAATAGGTGAAGATATTATACCTTTAGTGGATAATGGCAAAAGCCTCGGATTGACTGTAGATAACAAGTTGAGGTTCAAGAATCATACAACAAACAAGATACAATTAGCATACTCGGCCATAAAACTAATCTATGCACAAAGGCACTTTCTAGACATTAAGACAAAAAAACTTTTATGTGATTCCCTTGTACTGTCTCATTTCGATCACTGTGATAGTGTCTACGGTCCATGTTTGGACAGTATCGATAAAAGGCGTATACAGAAGAGTAGGTAAACTACCGGGCTCCTAGGACATTTCAAGGCCACCAAAACCATGGTAGTTCCTGGTACACTTCAAGGTCACCCAAATGGAACCTAACCCAAGTGGGTAGGCAACCAAAAATTAATGTAGTAAACGTGTGACGTCATTGCAGGTGACCTTGGGCTGGTAGATCAGGCCTAGCCAGGCTTGCGCAGGTTAATTTTGCGAGAGAAGTGAAAAAAATTTTTTTTCGGACTTAGAAAAATTTCGAGAATTTCGGACTTAGAAAAATTTCGTAAAGTTCGGACTTAGAAAAATTTCGACAAGTTCGGACTTAAAAAAATTTCAACAAGTTCGGACTTAAAAAAATTTCGTAGGTTAATTTTGCGAGAGAAGTGAAAAAAATTTTTTTTCGAACTTAAAAAAATTCCAGACTTAAAAAAATTTCGTTAAGTTCGGACTTGGAAAAATTTCGACAAGTTCGGATTTCAAATCGAATAAAACGATGATTAATTTTGTGAGAATTGTGAAAAAAAAATATATTTTTGAAAATTCTTTATGTTGGACTTGGAAAAACTTTGAAAGGAACAATTTTAGCTACTATAAACCTTAGATATCCTTATGGGAAATTACATGTTGAAATAAGTGAACTTGAACTAGAATTCTGGGAGGAAATAAACCAAGACAATTATAATATTTGTTTTTTATTGACAAGCCAATCGTATAGTATATTTACATTTTCGAGTGCATATGTGAGTTCATTCTTTACATGATTTCTACAGGTATATAGTAATCCTAGTTGGTGGTCCAATCCAAACCATGGATATTGTGTAATATACAAGTACGAACTTGTCAGGTAATAAGAATTCTTAAATTACAAATGGTAGTACAACAAACTGGTTTATAAGTACAAATGGGTTGTATGTAAATATATTAACAAAAAAAAGATTACAAATTGTATATATTATACACAAGCAGTTAGTTTAGGTAACGTACTTGACCTGAGGTAGAAATGTGCTAGAACAAATGATTAATGCATATATTAAATAGGGGAGATTCTGAGGCTGCATTCACAGAATTATATTATACGCAAGTAGTTAGTTCAGGTAACGTACTTGACAGGAGGTAGAAATGTGCCAGTATAAGTGACAGCGACCAACGACACAAGAATAAGAGTACAAAAGGGAGGCACAGTAATGATACTATGAAGAGTTTAAGATCCCGATTGAAGATTTCAGGGAAAAAAAAAGGTTCTGCCTATAAAGGAAGAAAGGAAACAGCTCGTAACAGAGTACATAGGGAAGATTCTGAGGCTGCATTCATGTTAAAAAAAAAATATATATGTATTAGGAAGATTATCGATAAGTATTATGTTATATACAAGTAGTTATTTTAGGAAATAAAGTATTTCTTAATAAAAAGGTAAGTATGGATACGAGCATACATATTAAGCAAAATAACAAAATTATAAGTATCTTTATAGAAGAGTGATGTTCTTTTGGTTCAGAAGGAGGCACGTTTAACCAATCAGATTCTTTACAACTTCGATTTGAAAAAGTATAAATTATTTTGAAAGTATGTATGTTGTAGACATCATAATCATCATCATTTTTAAAGTAATATTTAAATACAGGTAGATCATTGTTTAGCCTGCATACAACCATATTATCACATAGTTTATTTTTATTAGTACATATTTGAGCCTTTATCACTTTAGGTTGGAAATGAACATATAAGATATTTCCAATAAGCGAGTAAAGGATTACTAAATTCATTTTTTTGTAGTAGTAGAAGTGGTAGTAGTAGTAGTAGTAGTAGTAGTAGTAGTAGTAGTAGTATTTTGTGGGGGTGATGATCTTCGTTATGCGTAGTCCTGGAATATTTCCACAACATCTGACCAAATGCACAATCTTTGGAATACTTATAATGATCCTCCAAAGCACTATCCTCCTTCTTCCAATTATGAATTTGCACTGAACAATAAACACAACGGCAAATGTCTCCTTCACCGGTGAAATACAGACCAGCTCTAGCCAAATCGATAGGATTTGCAGCACCGGTCCAAAATTTCTTCTTAAACGTGAGAAGTCGTTGTTCAAAGTCCATGTGATCCATACTTTCAAGACACATCTTCACTGCTCTTGCCACATTAATCGACAACAACTACATCTATGTTTTACTCCATACAGTTTTTTGTCTAGTAATTGAAAAAAACAACGAATACAAGGTGCATAGTATTGTTCAGATTCACCTTTACATATAGGACAGACGTATTTAACGGGCACAGGCATGTTGATCTTTGAGAAATTCTGTATCAAATGAAACAGTGGAGAGACCGAAATGAAACTGGTAGTTCATCGATTACTTTTTCTTAAATAAAATACCGCCTAATGGCACTACTACTACTTCGGGTTAAACATCAATTTCTTAACTTATTAAATAGATATAATATTAACCTAAAGATAAATATAAAACCTAATCTAGTTGTCCTGACACATTACAGCACAATGCGTTAGATAATACTGCTGAATAAGCCAGGCTTTCCAATGACCTGGAATATTAGCCAGTGCCACCAGCCGTCTCAGGTCCTGGAGTGTTAAGTCTCCAGGTTTTTCCAGTACATGGAAAAGTACCTCAAGCTCCCACGCGGCTATTGGGCACCGCCGCAGCTCTGCTCCAGTAGGTAGATTATTCATTCTGGTAATGAAATTTTATATTTTGTTTTAGTTTTTTTTTTTTTTTTTTTTGAGAAACAACGATACAGCATTTTCACCGAGAGAGGCTGTGTAGATCAATCAAAATATATAAAGATAGGAATTAATCAAAATACCCCCATGGTACCGTTGATATTTTATCCTCCAATACAATTCTTTTATCATCATCAAAACTTAAACCAACCTTTTCTTGTTGAATTGAGAAAATCTCATGATTTTTCGCAATTATACTGTTCTGAATTATTGAAAATGTTGATTGTTCGAAAAGTGTTTTATAAAAATCCTGAAAGGTTATATAATTTTTTATAGATGCATACTTTACTCCTTTTACTTTTTTAATTGTTTTCAAAAGCTCAATAAGTTCATGGTTATCAGCATAATTAATATTCTGTTCTTTTTTTTTTTCAATTTCGCAAACTTTATACGTGTACATCTTCGACCTCAACCCGATAAATTCACTCATGATGCAACCATTATTTTCATCCTTCATTAAACCAACTACTTTTTTATTCCGCCTAGGAATATTAAAAATATTATTCTCAGGATAATCGGAGGTATCAAATTTATCAATATCTTGCCTTATATGTTGGTAAATGTCATCTGTGAAAATCTGATAAATGAGGCTATCAGTATCTGTGTACAATAATTTTGCATTGTCGTTAAATTTACCTTTAATGTATTCATAATGAAAATCATACAAAAATGTTTTCGAAATATCTAAAATACACATACCGATGAAAATTGGTTTATTCATATTTATGGTTAACCTTTTCATTTCTATTAGTACAATATCTTCATCGATAATAGTAATGCTACTAAAGTTCCCTTGTGATATGTAGTAATTAGCACCATATCTTCCTTCATAATGTGTTACTAGCTTTATATCTCTATATCTTCTAACATTTTCTATTGTTTTTCCAAATGGCGCATTGTTCATCAATTTGAAGTGGTTACGTTCAAATTCGTTTTTACTGGCTTTACGCAATTCTGTGTTAAAATCGATGTACGATTTCATCCAAGGTTTTTGAGCAAATTTCAAACACCGATGAACTTTCTCTAGCTTCAACCCCAATTTAATAGCCTGTTTCAAATTTTGGTAATGAATAATATATTTTTTTTTATTGTATAAAGTCAATAATAATTTAGTTGTATCATTATCAGATACAGGTGGTGGCAGATGATGCGGACATAACGGAAGATCTTTATGTTTTTCATATAATGATTTCGGATATTCCAAGTCCACTTCTAAAACATAACCAAATTCAGCATCATCTGGTGTGTTTAAGATAGTGCCTATTTCATTAGACCCTATCTGCACCCATTGAAAATCAGAAAATGGTAATGCCTTTGTCATGGCAGCTCCATATAAATTCACCACATCAAAATACATTAAATACGAAATAGGCTCATCAGACTTGTATTCATCGACACACATGTATTTATTGTTGGATTTCGCATAACGCCTCGAACATTGCGACACTCCTCCTCTAATGCCTTTTTCAATAAAATTAATCATTTCAATGTCAGTGAGTAATTCCAATTCAATTTTTGTAAGTTTTAACATCGCATCAAAGGCCAATCCTGGTGTTGTAAAATAATGGAGTGCATCTAAATTATAATATTTCATGCAATTAATTCGAAAATTCTCGAAAATATCGCTCAAAAGTAAAACATCAGTTTTAAGATACAATTCAGCATATTGTTTTAAATTTTGAATTTTGAAAGTTTTCCATACATTATTTGCATGATTAAAGTCATCATCCGATATTGCCTCCTCAGTGAGCGTATTATAAAAATTTTCCTTCGATGGAAGTTCCTGATCGTCTAGTCTTTTAAAATTATCAAGATACTCATATGGAAATACACCTTTTCTTGTCACTAACTCAAAGTGAGTTTTATCAGGAAAGAATTTTGAAACAATAGTTCTTTGTTCATCATCCAAATACGAAGATAATTTTTCCAAGCTACCGGCTAAAAATCTAAAGGAATCTATAAATCTCAAATTTATTTTATATTTAGTGATGTATTTTGTGAACGAAATGAATTTTTCCTTATTAACAGGCAAAATATTCAAGGGACCCTCAATATCTTTCGCAAGACTTCTAATTAGAAAATGACTATCATAATTGGAAAAGTTATGGAAAACCACAGGTATAGTATTAGATATCTGCAATTTTAAATTGCAAGTTTCATGAGCTGCACCACGATATTTTCCTGAAAAATGACAATGATCACGAACTTTACCATCACTAACAGAAAATTCATTATCGCACACATAACATTGCTTCGCTTCATAAAAATTCTGTTTCTCCTCATCGTTCATTACAATTGGAAGAGGGTTCGATATAATTCCTCCAACATATGCTGAAAGATTTTCCAATTCATTTATGAACCATTTTATACAATCAGAACCTGTATATAAATTGAATTTAGATAAAGAATCATCATAATCACATTTGAAATAATAAGCTATACTAAAGGCTTCATGTTTTTTGCGCTTTATAGTTTTATTATCGAGAGCAAAGGAGGAAGAGGACAGATCATAATCAACCAAAAGACTTTCAATGTCCGCATAAATAACGAAAGGCATAGGTATTTGATGTGTAAAATTTTTGAATTTTAAAATCTTATGAGTTTCTTTAGGTAAAACTATTTTACAGTGATTCAAATCTCTACATAATTCCAGATGCCTTTCCAAAGATTCATTTGTAGCGAAATGATTCAAACATCTTTCACAGAAATATTTCCTATTTTTCGAATCTTTAAGTTGACGACTCAAAAGACGGGATAAATTTTTTATTAGAGCAAAATGGTAATATGTTTTAGTTTTCAAATTCATTGAACTCGTTCCAGGATTATTTTCAGCTATTTCATTTGTCAAATTTTCACAAGGCACCATCAAGAGATTTATTATTATTTTGTAAAATGGACTCTTGGTAAGACAAAGAGGAACAATCTCCTTGTTATTCGAAATAGTAAAAATATTTATTCCTAAACCGTTCAATAATTCAAATTTTGGAATATCCTTCAATTCTATTGGGAAATTAATGTTTTCATACTTAAGAAAGCCTTCAAAATCGGGGTAAGAATATACTCTACATTTATTTTTGGATTCATCGTAAACGGGAAAAAGAGCAGCCATTACAGACCACAGGAAACAGTACTGATCATTATTTTTTATATTGATTACACTATGCGTGCTTTTCACAAATGCTGGTAAATCTACATAAGTGGACATACCAACATTTATTGGACTGAAATGATTAATGTTCAATTTCAAATACAAAATTTCATATAGACTCCAGCCCGAATCGCGTTCTTGGAACTCACCCATTCGATTCAAAATAACAGACGATACATTGTTTTTATACCAATCTTTTAAATTTACACTAACGTCAATAACTTCATTTTTTGTGGAAAAAAATTTAAAGTTAGTCTCTAAATCAGAGGGTTTCACAAATAAACCAGCCAAAATAGTGTTAACTTTTAGTACAGATTTTTTCAACGACTTACGAATTTGTATTGCAAAACTTCTGAATGCTTTCTCCAAAAATAATTGAGGATCTTTGAATCCAAGATTTGTAATAATACCACTAGATATACGCCCATTAAATGCCGATTTAATTTCATGCCATTCTAAATTTGCTTCGCATCGTTTTTCCATTAATTTTGATAACTTTTTCCTAAATGTTCGTTGATAATACTTTAAAATACTAAGATTAGATTCAACTCTAGCAAAATTCCCAATAGCATCATTATATTTATTTTTAATCGATCTATTCAAAACGCAAATAATATTTTTCAAATAAGTAATATATTTTAAAAATTCCTCTTTAGTTTTGATTAATCTACTCACCCTTTCCATAGTCTTAACGGCTTCAGCCGACAAACTATCTAAACGGGTGGTTGCTGTACCGCTCATTTTTTTTCTCTGCCTTTTTCACGGATTTTTGCTGTTTTTTTATGGTTTTTTTTCTTTTATGTCTGAAAAATATATTTTCATTTGAAAAATTGGAAACTCAAAAATCAGCCCAAACATTTTTTTTTTTTAAACAGGTAGAAAATAAAATCTGCTTACCTCGATTCTGCTCTATGCACAAACACAACCTCAAGTAGAATACCTACGCAATCTATTTCTTATATACCAATTCGGATCGCAATTACACGTGCCCCAAAATTTTTGTTAATTTGCAATAATTCAATTCAGATTATAATAGTAGACAAAGTTGCATCCTAACAATCTAGATTTTTGCATGTACATCATTAATATTAAAACAATGTATCATTCGATAAAATTAAGAGGACGAATAAATGGTCAAGTTGCATTCCATTCAACTGTTTCCGCGGAGATAAATAAACGCCGACGAACCTCAATTAGCATACCGACTCAATTAGCATACCGATAAGCGTTTACTTAGAGAGTACGCCTAATAATCTTATCTAAGGAATGTGCGATGCAGGTCCACGCGCTAGGATGCAAAATGCTAAATAAGCAATATCTAACAAAGTAATATGAATACAGTATGGACCTTTGGAAATAAACCTATCTATTAAATATGTAATTGATTCACACCAATTAATTGATATGAGGCAGCACTGGTTCTAGCACAAAAATTGATTTATTTTCATAATAGTTTTCCGTAACACATTATAAGGTTCAAATTAGCGAAAAGGTTTAATGTTTGATTTTGCATAATGTAATTCTTAATATGGATATTCGTTTGGTGAAAATGAATAACTTCAAACAAATTTCAATTGATATTTCACATGAATTATATGTATTTACATTTTCATATAAAATAAAGGGGAAGAAGGATTGACAGTAAAATATTCTGTCCCAAAATTTAAACATTTTGTCCTTGACAATCAGCGATTTCAGAGTATAAATTCCGTTCAATTCATCTTGAAAAACTAGTATAATTATTGGAGTTACCAGCTACGAACGTGCACGTGAATAAGAAAAAAACTTTAACATGAATATTCCTTGTACTATTGTTGTTTTCTCTACTGATCGGGACAATTTTACTCCCCGAATGTTAGAGGTGGTGTGCAAGCAGATTTTTCAGTAAGTTTTTTTCCTCCCTAATCATTTTTATTTTTTTTTAAACTACCTTCATTTGTTCAAAGATATGGAGCCCCCAAAGTCACTCTTTATGATGATAAGGTAACAATAAAACTATCATATAGTCCAAAAGTAAAAACGATGAAAAAAAAATTTGGTAATTTACCTGTGAAATACCTGAAAACACGATTGGAGGATGACAAAGATCTGGGGTTATTGGAAGATGTCATAAGAAGATACAAGTACAATATTGTCGACGAAGAGGATATCGAGAGTGCTCAAGTAACACAAGCATGTATATCAACACCACCACCACCTTCACAAACACCCCCATTACAATCAGATGGGGTGATATTGAAGAGAGCCTTGAGGGAAGCAGGAGTTCCCATTACCCAAAGTACACCTCATGTGAATAATGGGCTTAATGAGGAGGATTCGAGACAAAGAAGAGCAGCCAAAAGACAACTTTTTGAAATTAATTCACAATTATTAGCGGGGGAGGAGGAAACAATACCACCCCTATCACAACAACCACCCTCATCACAACCGTCGAAAAGAAGAAGAAGGGAAATGCCAAGAATCGAGATTGATGATCATGATTTCATTTGAAAAAAACGTTAACCATTTGGGACTTTGAAGTAATAAAAGAATCATTATTAAATTATTGGTGTTTTATTGTAACCTTTAAGATACATTGTCATTTGATATCCATTGATTATGTGTATCGTCAAATCCAACCCATTTAACTAGGCTTTTTCCACCTTTACGTTTCAAAACTTTTTCAACCAAATAAATATCTGGATATTTCACTTTTTGCATTTGCTCCTCATAAAATCCTCCCTTGATTTCTTTATCATTGATATCCTTCAAAATATATGTTGTGGGTGTGCTCAATACTTTTTTTTTAATAATAAAGATTTCAGGAGACCAATTCATATTATATTTTTTATCAAAGACACCCCGCGCTGTGGAAATTCTTACATGATCACCTTTTATGAATTTACATTTTCGTATTGGTGACTTTGGATTACTATAAATTCCACGTAGAGAATCTTCATTTGTTTCTTTTACATCGATCGGTTTCATTCCGATTGTGCGGTGCACAGAATTATTATAGTTTTTAACCACTTCAGCTAAAATACCACCTATCCATTTGTGGGTATTTTGAAAGGAAAATTGAGGATACATTTTTCCTTTAATTGTTCGAATTACACGTTCAACAATTGCTGCTTTTTTATCACTGTAGGTGGAATAATGATTAATAGAATATTTTTCCATTAGCTTTTTGAAAGTAACATTATAAAATTCTGTACCCTTGTCTGTTTGTAAATTTTTCAAACTGTTGTTTTTTTTCGATTTCAACATCTTCAACAAAATAGTTTCCATAGCAGTTGACACATTTTTCCCTGATTTATCCTTGAGCGGTTCAGTCCAAACGTATTTAGAGAAACAATTGATGACAATTAGAATATACTTGAAACCGTTATTTTCTTTGGCATATGGTTGCATATCTATCAGATCAGCTTGGCATAAGTCCCACAAGCCACGTACAATTGTTTTACGACGTTTAAAATTTATTCGGGCCTGCTTATACAGCTCGGTGACAATTTGCCACTTCTTCTCGGTTCTCGATGTCATCGTTATACTATCAAACCAGCCTCGTACAATTCTTCAACAATTGAAGTGATTTCATTTATAACACCACTGTTTCCAGCTTCATGTGATGCCAATAATAATTTCAATCGTTCAACTAATTCATTAGGATCATTCCAAAACATATAGGCTGTGTTTTTATGTAATCTCAAATTGATAGAACCGCCCTTCTTTTTTATTAACGGTGCAACAATTTTTTTATATTTAACAGTATTGTTACCATCTATCTGATTGCTTGGGTGATAATAACATTTATATGCGTTTGTTTTAGTAATTATATCATGGTAATTTTGCAAGTCTTCCTCAGAATATTTCTTAGGTTTTCGTTTAAATATTAATTCGTATAAACCTCTAGTACCTCGATACCTTTTATTTTTTACCATAACATCTCCATTATCAATTATTTGCATTCGTGAATTACCAATCGAGAATTTTTCCGTTTCTGGATCAAAACGAACACCATATTTTCGATCGAATTTTGAAGGATTTTCATTCAGACTCATAATATATTTCCTCGCAATGGGTGGATATTGATCTAGGTAATCGATAAACGAAGTATTATTAGCGGTCTCCTTGGTCCTGTCTTTACTGCTGCCTGCTGTCGTTTCCCCAATGGGTGTGAGCGATGATAAAGACGATTGAGGCATCACCCATTTTAAGTCTTCTTCTTCTAATTCTTCTTCATGATTGCCATTCTTTTCGTCTTCCTCATGTTTCAAATTTTTTTTTATTTCCTTCAATTGTTTCGTTATTGGAGAAAATGCATTTTCTTTGACTCTCTCTCCATACTTGAGTAATTGTAATTTATCTTTAATATTTTTACGTTTTTGAATCAAAAGTCGTTTCAATCTCTTATTGTAAGTGTTCATTTCGGTCATCGTTATCAACGTTCTGCTTGTCAACACCTGTTGTTGAACTGGCAAACTAACATAAGCAGTAATAGAGTTTAGGTATTTATATTGATGAATTCGTCAAAACCTTTTCTATATCGACCTCCATTTAGTTCATTATCCTTAAAGATTGAAACGAAACTAAATGGTTCCCCCGACCAGCACATTGAACATATATTTTTAAATGTATCAAAGGAAAAATCCATCGAACCAATATGATCTGTATAGACATGTTTTAGATTCATTTCATCTTGTTTGAAAAGAATAATAACATTAGCATTTTCTCGTATTAGATTTTTTGGTATTCTAGCGTAACTTTGTGCTAAATAGAAACAATCCACATGATTATGTCTTCCCATACTGAAGAACTCACGCATTACATCTTGTTTGTTGCAGATGACATCATCGAAAATGAATAGAGAATTAGGTTTGGCTCTATTAGGTGGATCTATATTTTCAGCTGTCGTGAAAGTGTTGAAAGTTATTCCTTTTATTGGTTTTAATAATTGCTCGAGGTACTGGTATTTCGGTTGATGTACCGATTTTGAGTATAAGTTAATATTCTCAAATTTCAATCCATGTGGATGTTCAATGAGTGTAATCATAACATTAGTTTTCCCACAATTTGAAGGTCCTACTATAAGACATCTAATAGTAGCGGGAAATAAATCACCATGTTTCGAATGTTGATGATAAGCACCTGCAGTCTGCAACACATCATTATTCTGAACTTTTAGATGAACTTTTTGTTGATGAACTTTCATATTGAACAATATTTCAAATAAAAATGACTAACATAACTAAAACTATATCATTTATAGCTTTTCTTTATGAAGCGAAGGTTGTGTATGTGTGTGTGTATATATATATATATATTTTGGTTAAAATATGAAATTTTATACGGGTGGTGGACTTGTTAACAACCTTATAAATTCCCTGCCATTTGAATTACATATACCTGGGTACAATTATTGTGGTCCTGGAACACGTCTATCGAAACGTTTAATGTCAGGATCCAAACCTATAAATAAATTGGATGAGGCATGCATGGAACATGATATTAAATATTCGAAAGAGAAGGATTTAAAACACCGCCATAAAGCAGATGAAATTTTAGCTACTAAAGCTATGGAAAGATATCATTCTTCTGATGCTTCGCTTACTGAAAAGATGGCTGCATTAGGTGTTAGCGGTATAATGCGAAGCAAAGTTAAATTAGGGATGGGAATTGGTAATAAGAGACAACAAAGAAATGTTTTACGAAAACTCCTAAAGAATTTGTTGCTCATCAGAAAAAAGTGCAATGAAATCATTCTAAGTGTAGAAGAAGAAAATTCAGGGGAAAAGGCAATAAAACTGTTAAAACCAAGAATTTTAAAATCCAAACCTACTCAACCTTCACAACAACAACAAAATCAAATTCCTACTCCTGCGATGATTAAAATTATGACATCAAATAGGACTGCTGCTGCTGATGCTGCTCCTGCTGTCGCTGATACCATCAATAAAAAGAAAAATCGAAAACCAATTTTGAGGGTGAAAAAGCGTAAAAGCGTCTATAGCAACGATGAGATTGAAAGTAAAAGATTGAAAATAAATACTGACAATGACAAGATAGATTATGAAGAAATACCTTATATAAAACGAAAAAGAACCACAGATGAAGATCAGGACGAGAATGGGGGTGCTAAACGAACAAGAATTTTACCTATAAATATGTGAGCTTTACATAATTGGGGTGCAGTCCTGCTCAACTTTGAGTGTGTATATATGGTGTAAAAAGAATGAGCATGAAGAAAAAGAAGATTAAACGTGTTTCTTTCAATAAAGTGGTGAAAGAAATAAAAAAACATATAATAAGAAAAAAACCTAAGGATCTATTTTCACGGGTATTTTTGGCAAAGAAATTAGCCAATAAATTCAAATCCAAAATAAAGTCAACAAAAGTGATAAGGTTACCTAAAAAAGGAGGTATTTTACCATTAATTCCGATTTTTGCGGGATTGAGTGCTTTAGGTGCACTAGGTGGGGGAACTGCAAAAATTATTGATTCAATTAATGCTGCTAAACAGGCCAAACAACAATTCGAAGAGGCAAATCGACACAATAAAACTATGGAAGCTATTGCTATGGGAAAAGGAATGTGCTTGAGAAAATACAAAAAAGGATTTGGACTTTTTCTACGAGACAGTGAAGCAGATCGTTACAATTAACAAAAAAAGAGAGAGAGAGAGATGAAACTTCCAAAGCGAGCACTAACAGATCGGGATATTAGCAATTTGGTTACAGAATTAAAAATTGCTAATTTTCGTGGATGCTTTATGAAAGATGAGATGCCTAAACGTATTCGAAAAAATGAATGCGGAATTGTGAATTTAGACAACTCTGATGGGCCGGGCACACATTGGGTCAGCTATCGCAAAAAGGGGGATAACATTTCATATTTTGATAGTTATGGAAATCTACCTCCACCTCTTGAAGTTTGTAAATATTTTAAATCTGGTTGTAAACATCATTGTACGCATAAGAAACAATTGAATATTTTCTATAATTATAAAACATATCAAAAAAAAACATCGTATAATTGTGGACACTTATGTATAAAATTTTTATTAAATAAATTATCATTCAAATGAAAAATATGGTCAGTGTTATGCAAGCATCATCATCATGTCCTACACGTTCACGTTAAACGACAAGTCGTCAGAATTGAAAGCCACTATATATCCACCAATTGTGTTAAGTGAATCTCATGACTATGTTATCGGATTAATAAACTTTGTCAGTTACAATAGCATTCCCAATGTCGATGAAACAAATAATCGTTTCCATTTTGGTGTAAACAACATAATCATTCTTCCACCTGGTTGCTATGAAATAAGTGATATAAATCACTATCTACAAAAATATATAATTGATAACTATGAAAATAATCCATTGAAAGGTCAAACAGATAGACCAGCCATAAATATTTCGTTGAATCGAACCACCCTGAGATCGGAAGTGAAATGCACGGAACCTATTGATTTTCAACAGAATTGTAGTATAGCACAAGTTTTGGGGTTTACACCGCAAATATTAGCTGCTAATAAAAAACATATTTCCAACAAGCCTATCAATATTTTCAGAGTGAATGCGATCAATATTGAATGTAATTTAGTGCAAAACTCATATTCTAATGATGAAAAAAAACATATTTTGCACGTCTTCTATCCAAAAAATGCACCAGGCACCAAGATAGTTGAAAACCCCTCTAATGTTATCTATTTACCGATAAATACGAAATTTATCAATGAAATTGCTATAAAACTAACAGACCAAGAGGGTAACTTGGTCAATTTCAACGGAGAAGTGGTAACAGTAAGATTACATGTGAAAAAAATCTACAACAAGTGAACTAAGAGCGATCATGAGATATTATAACGTTTTCTCAAGCAACCAACAACAACAACAACAATCTAATGGTATGAAAAATAATAAAAAAGGGGCTGAAAGAAATATATTGTTCAGTACTACAAAAACCAGTGTACCGTTAACAGCGACAAATAAATTATTTTTAAGGTCCTTGGGTTTTAAAGTGAAGACAAAATGAGTTTCCTAAATTTAAATGTAGCTGAAAATGTTCTAATTGATGAATCTATTGCGAATTTTGAATATCATACTCATCAACCGTATGCTTCAACGACATATAAGTGCAGTGATGAAATAAGAATACCCATCCAAACGCAAGATCTATACACTTTACCATCATATAGTTACATTTATATTGAGGGGAAATTATTAAAAAATAGTGATGATGTTAAACATCCACCTACTGAAACTACACATATAAAATTTATAAAAAATGGAATTTCATTTCTTTTCGATGAAATTCGTTATGAAATAGGAGGCACTGTGATTGATCAAACACGGAATTTGGGAATAACTAGCACATTGAAGAGTTACTTATCCTACACGAAGAATCAATTTGATCGTTTGCAAAATGCTGGATTGGCATTAGATGGACTACCTGATATCCTTGATCAAAAAGGTAATTTTACCGTTTGTATACCTCTTAAATTGTGGCTGGGATTTGCAGAGGATTTCCAAAAGGTTATTATGAATGTTCGTCAAGAATTGGTATTGATTAGGAGCAGCAATGATTTGAACGCGATTATTAATCAACCAGTAACAGGAACTGAAAAACCCTTTGTGGAAATCAACAAAATTTATTGGAAAGTGCCACATCTTAAAGTGGCCGATGTGCAAAAATTAAGATTATTGAAATATGTTGAGGAGAGCAGAGATTTATCCATTTCATTTAGAAATTGGGAAATTCAACAATTACCCACTCTTCAAGAGACTACCCATCACACCTGGACTGTTAAATCAAGCAGCTTGATGGAAAAACCCCGAATTGTTATTTTTGCCTTCCAAACGGATCGTAAAAATAGCTTAAACAGAGATTCGGCATTATTTGATCATTGCAATCTAAGGAATATTAAATTATTCCTGAATGCAGACGCATATCCGTATGATAACCTTAACCTTGATTGGGACAAGAATCAATGGTCGTTATTATATGAAATGTATGCGCATTTTCAAAGAGCGTACTATTATAAAAACGAAGCTGAACCAGCGTTTACACCCAGTTCATTCAAACATACAGCACCAATAGCTGTCATAGATTGTACTCATCAGAGTGAGACAATAAAGAACGGTGCAGTCGATATCAGACTTGAAATTGAAACAGCAAAACCGGTACCAAACAAAACAAGTGCTTATTGTTTAATTCTTCACGACCGAAACGTGATATATAATCCATTAAGTGGGACTGTAAGGATTATCTAGAGCTCATACGACGGCACAAAATGGCATTTATTGTGGATTTCCAAGGGTTCCACTACAAAGATAGCGAATTTTACATCAGGGAACTTTCAATTCTAAATATTAACACTTGTGAAAGGAAACATTATTTTATAAGAACACCAGTGCAATTTCATCTACTATCTGAGCATTTCAAATGGCAGATAGATTACACAACAAACAACATCCATGGTTTGGATTGGACGACCAACTATGATTACTATATACCTGTAGAAATGCTAATTTCTGTTTTGAAGAGCCACCTACTACCTGATGCACAAAGCTTAATTTACGTAAAAGGATTGCCGAAAGTAAGGATTCTAAGAACACTATTACATAAAGACTCCGATCGATGTATCATCCTAGAGATGTCTGACTGCCCCAAGCTAAAACTCTTAAAAGAAGCATCCACAACAAGTTATCATTGTAGGTTACATGTAAAGAATGAACTCATATGTGCACTCGAAAATGTTAATTTACTATACGATTGGCTTGTCAATAAAAAACAAATATTATAATTGTCTTGTTTTATTTCCTCCCAGAATTCTAGTTCAATTTCACTTATTTTAACATGTAATTTCCCATAAGGATATCTAAGGTTTATAGTAGCTAAAATTGTTCCTTTCAAAGTTTTTCCAAGTCCAACATAAAGAATTTTCAAAAATATATTTTTTTTTCACAATTCTCACAAAATTAATCATCGTTTTATTCGATTTGAAATCCGAACTTGTTGAAATTTTTGTAAGTCCGAAATTTTCGAAATTTTTTCAAGTCCGAAAAAAAAATTTTTTTCACTTCTCTCGCAAAATTAACCTACGAAATTTTTCTAAGTCCGAACTTTACGAAATTTTTCTAAGTCCGAAATTCTCGAAATTTTTTTAAGTCCGAAAAAAAATTTTTTTCACTTCTCTCGCAAAATTAACCTGCGCAAGCCTGGCTAGGCCTGATCTACCAGCCCAAGGTCACCTGCAATGACGTCACACGTTTACTACATTAATTTTTGGTTGCCTACCCACTTGGGTTAGGTTCCATTTGGGTGACCTTGAAGTGTACCAGGAACTACCATGGTTTTGGTGGCCTTGAAATGTCCTAGGAGCCCGGTAGTTTACCTACTCAGAAGGTACAGAATTCTTGCCTGCGTATGATTTTCGGCATCAGGAGGGGTCAGAGAGTGTCTCACAAGCTTAAGGACTGTAACTGGCTCAACATGTACAATCTAAGACAATTACATATGGCATGTTTCTTCTTTAAAATTATTAAATTCAAGTCCCCAGCTTACTTACATGATAGGCTAAGGTACCGACCAGATGTACATAATCTAAATATCCGCCGTAAGGTATTACTTACCATCCCATCTCATAGAAAAGAAGTCTACAAGAGATCTTTCTCTTATAATATCGCGGTTGTTATGAATGATGTGTTGAAGCTGAGATTTTTTGATGTAAGCGTGAGTCCGAGTGCGTTCAAGAGAATATTTAAAAGACATATGTTTGAAACTCAAAACTGATGAATATACAATCTAGAAATATCCTTTCCATCCCTTCCCCCTCCCCCCCTTTTTTTTTCTCATTCTTTTTGTTTTTGATCTCTATTTACTTAAACCACAAATTCTTCGCTAGATCGCTCAACTTCCTCTAGTAAATTATGGCATTGGTGGTAGAGCAGACCCTTGGCCAGTCCTCGGTGTCTGAACCAAATGCCAATTGTTCATCAGTGATTTTTGTTAAAAGTTTTGTTTTGTACACGAACATTTTTGATGAATAATAAACTGATTTATTATTATTATTATTATTATTATTTAGACGAGACATTTCGTTCGAATTATAGTCCTCGGACAGCTTACCTATATGCGAAAGAACACATACAACGGCAGATCAGTTTTCACGCTGAAAACGTTTATGTTGGACAGTTCGCTAGGGGATTCGTCTTGTCGGCTAGACGAGACCCCGAAATTCAAAATAAAGAAATACATTAAATCCTTACAACAACTTACCATAACACCTAACCAGACATCATACCAAACTCCACAATACTCAACAACACAAGCACGATATGCAATCCGATTATGAGTGTGATCGAACGAGGTCGAGAACTTACAGCATCGCTGTGCATCTACCTCCTAGTAGATCCACTGGTACGTGCGTTGAGCCAGAATGGTCACCATAAATTATCGTTTCTCATTCGCGATTTTTAGTCGACCTCGCTGCACAGCGCGCTCCTTTCGCGACTTTAAGTCCACCTCGCTGCACAGCGCAGTACGGACTGAAAGTCGCAAAAGTAGCGCGCTGTGCAGCGAGATCGACTAAAATAGCGATCGGAGAGGGCTGTGCGCTATGCAGCGAGGTGGGCTAAATATCGCAAAAGAAGCGCGCTGTGCAGCGAGGTGGACTAAATATCGCAAAAGAAGCGCGCTGTGCAGCGAGTTCGACTAAATATCGCGAAAGGAGAGCGCTGTGCAGCGACACGGACTGAATATCGCGATCGGAGAGGGCTGTGCGCTATGTAGCGAGACAGACTGAAAGTCGCGGAAGGAGGACGCTGTGCGCTAAGAAGCGAGATGGAGAGAAGGTCGCGAATGAAGACCGCAATGCGCTTTGCAGCGACACGGACTGAAGATCGCATCCGTAGTGCGCTGTGCAGCGAGACGGACTGATAGTCGCGACCATAGAGAACTGTGTGCTGCGTGCCGATCGAAGCCACTGTACATCGAATGACCCTAAGGTAGAGATAACGTGCGCCATACAGCGACCACCTCAATTCCCCGAAGGTCGGTTTGCGCTATGCAGCGAATCTATATACGCTGTGCACCGAGGACATCCGAACACGAGGTAAGGCGCTGTGCATCGAATGACACAAAAGTCCAGGTAACGTGCGCCTTGCAGCGACCACCATCATTCCCCGGAGGTCGGTTTGCGCTTTGCAGCGAATCTATATACGCTGTGCACCGAGGCCATCCGAACACGAGGTAAGGCGCTGTGCATCGAATGACACAAAAGTCCAGGTAACGTGCGCCTTGCAGCGACCACCATCATTCCCCGGAGGTCGGTTTGCGCTTTGCAGTGAATCTATATACGCTGTGCACCGAGGCCATCCGAACACAAGGTAAGTGTGCATCGAATGACACAAAAGTCCAGGTAACGTGCGCCTTGCAGGGACCACCATCATTCCCCGGAGGTCGGTTTGCGCTTTGCAGCGAATCTATATACGCTGTGCACCGAGGCCATCCAAACACGAGGTAAGGCGCTGTGCATCGAATAAATATGTGCTATGCAGTATAGCCTCTCCCCTAATCGCAGATTAGATTAGAGGTGGTTGAGGTTCTACGGGACCCTACTAGCTCCTAGCAAAACTAAAAATTGGATGTTAAGTGGGCGCCAGACACTCCAACTTCAGAAAAACTCGAATTATATTTTACAAATTTATTCAATCAACAGTCTAAGGATTGGCCAATGTGAAACATGCAATATAAATACTAAGTCAGACTGATCACAAATGAAATGCTTAAACTACTTATCTTGGAATCGTTTCAAATATAGTCACTATGGGCAACTTCACAATGAGTCAATCTAAGTGTCCAATCAGGTTCCCCAAATTAGCAACAGGAACTGGATATCCTGTAACTCGAGACTGGTGTTCTTTGTCGATTGCTAGGTCCCTCTATCCAAACGAAATAATTCCAACCAGGTGGTTGTCCTGGGTAACAGCGTAGATATTCCTCCAACTCAATAACTCGAGGTACGTGCCTGACAGGTGGTTCTCAAAGCAGGTTTATGAAACTTCCTTTGTATGGAAGCAATTCGAAGATAATCCAACAGCTACAGAATAAGGTATAAAAGGGTTCCTGCAAGATACATAATTCTTACACTCTATCCTCGCAAATAACGTGCCCATTTCGAGTTCTAGTTCACAATTTAGATATAATGACAATGTGATTCATTCAAGTTACAAAGTGGTCATAAAATTATTCCAGTTAAAAACTACAAAACGACTGGAAAAACATCAATCCGGCTTTCTATTTTCACTAAATGATTCTGAAGGATGAATTAGTTCTTGAAAGAGAATAATGGATAATAATTGCCGGTAAAAACTAGAGCTCAAAATGGCCACGCGGTCAGATAACGGAATGCAAAAATATGATCATAATACAGCAAAAATATTATCGAAAAGTTAAGCTGAAAGAATAATGAATTAATTACTAAATGTGCATCAGAACATGTCGTCAATTGAAAGCAAATTGGATTAAAACCTACCAGATTCAGAACCCTTCACTCAAGGAAAACGGCCACAACTCAAGATAACTAAAAACTCCACAGCCACCGAACAAATGATTTCAAGATCGTCCACCTCGCTTCGACTAACCAACGAACGCTGGAGGGGGCTCCAGCGGACCGCGCTGACGTTCAATTGACATCGAACACAGAATCGACCTCGGAGATAGATCTAACGTACTTAACAAGTCAGGGGCGTCCCAACCAATACAACCGGGGGGACACAAAATGCAACCAGACTTTCAAATACAAACGGGATTCTCAAGAACCCGTTACAGCAGCGAAAACACATATTCACATATCGAGTCGGACAGACATGCGAAATGGTTCGAAATTGTATATTTCATATACCCCGTGACCAACCATAACTCCCATGATCTCATACTTAAAATATGGGTTCAAGCCCTGTGGACAGGAGCTTTCTGGCGCTCTAGTTCAAACAGACAAATTATATCTGGTATTGGTTTCTCAGAGTTGCGAATTATATCAATGTATTCATATGATAGAACTGCATCAAAAAGGAAATTCAATTCAAATAATAGTTTATTTATGAAGATTAAATGAGCAATCATGAGAATGAGAACTGCACCACATTTTCAAATTTTTTTTTGACACTTTGCGGTAATCCGGTCAATACAAAACTTCACATGCGTATAAAGGTCATGATTCAACAATTTGGTGCTAAATTTCAGATAGATCGAGTGATCGGTTTCGGAAATATTCATAAAATTTATTTTTACTAAAATCGGCCATAACTCCGAAACCCCTAGATGGTGTTCGCCCATTAACGAACTTGTCCGAGATATTTACGCTCCAAAATCACCTTGCAATTTTCAATCCGCTAACTCCTTTCGTTCGAGAGTTATCGTGCCTACGGCCGGTCGGCCGGCCGGACAGAATCGATTCCGCACTCGGATTCTTGATCATAGAGTCGAACCAAATCATTTGAGACCATTTTCAGCCAAAAATTTCAAAATTACAGACACTTGGGCAAATTGATAAGCAATCTGTTCCGAGGAACTAGAGCGCCAAAAAAACAAGTTTCGTATGACAATTGCCCAAAACCGGTTTAAAGTACCTACAAATAGTAGGTATTCCATAAAACATGTGTAAAATAATAAATTACCTTGTAATCGATCAAAAATTTCCTGATCTACGTTCACAAAATTTTCTCCTCTCTCGAACTTTGGAATTATGCTTTCAATATTTACGTAATATTTTCAAACATTTTCGGGTGAGTTCCCCGTTGCATCGCTAAAATACTAGTATTTCAACCCCAATATTCTTGAAGTTACAATATTCCCTTCTGTCAAGTTGACTTTATGGCAATTCATACATAGAATATACATAGAATAATTTTATCAATCTGTGAAATACGATTTACATTGAAATTTTGAAAAATCATATCTCCGAAAGTATTAGCTTGTTAGAGTTAAAAATGATATGAATGGATTCTTATGATAAAACTGCTTATTAAAAAAAATTTAATTTGGAATTTGTTTCGTAAAAAAAAAATTTTTTTTTTATTACTCCGATACCTTCTGTCCGATTTTGCCCAGTAACGAACTTAGCCGAGATATTCATCCCCCAAACCTACTCTGAAAATTTCAACTCTCCAGCTCATTCCGTTCGAGAGTTATCGTGCCTACGGCCGGACGGCCGGCCGGCCGGACCGGCCAGACAGAATGAATTTCGACCACGGATTCTTGATCAGTGAGTCGAACCAAATCGTTTAAGACCATTTTCATCGAAATATTCGAAAATTACAGACATTTGGGCAAATTGATAAGCACTCAGTTCCGAGGAACTAGAGCGCCAAAAATAGAAAATTCGCTCCACAGCGCCAAACACCGAAGTCCGAACGATCGGGATCGAGGTGGCGCACGAGGCGCGTCCACCCGCCTCGTGGGTCGGCGAAATGACGGGGTCTGGGCTATGCTGATCGTGAAAATACGTAATCGTATGATATCGAATTCAACCCCGGTAAGGACTATATCACATATAATCTGTAATGATATAATCAAATAATTCACAAGAACCAGATATATCATAGTAAATCTATAAATATACTAAAGATATGAGGAGAGGATAACGTATACTTGCAGTTTTAATGGTTGTAGCATTGTTTACGGCCATACCACGCTGAATATGCCAGTTTCCGTCTGAACACTGAAGAGGTAACATCTCTTCCAGTGCGCTCCGCAAAGACCATTTTCATCGAAATATTCGAAAATTACAGACATTTGGGCAAATTGATAAGCACTCAGTTCCGAGGAACTAGAGCGCCAAAAATAGAAAATTCGCTCCACAGCGCCAAACACCGAAGTCCGAACGATCGGGATCGAGGTGGCGCACGAGGCGCGTCCACCCGCCTCGTGGGTCGGCGAAATGACGGGGTCTGGGCTATGCTGATCGTAAAAATACGCAATCGTATGATAGCGAATTGACTCTGATACGTGCGATTTTCTGTTCGTTCCACGGACCTACGGCGAAGGGAAATCGTTCGAAATTAGAAAATTCACATACCGAGGGTAACCGGCGGGACTAACAGAACTATAACTCACTTAATAATAATTATCATAATTCCAAGGAACGTCGGACAGACATGCGAAATGGTTCGAAATTGTATATTTCATATACCCCGTGACCAACCATAACTCCCATGATCTCATACTTAAAAAATAAAAATTCGCTTCACAGCGCCAAACACCGAAGTCCGAACGATCGGGATCGAGGTGGCGCACGAGGTGCGTCCACCCGCCTCGTGGGTCGGCGAAATGACGGGGTCTGGGCTATGCTGATCGTGAAAATACGTAATCGTATGATAGTGAATTGACTCTAATACCTGCGATTTTCTGTTCGTTCCACGGACCTACGGCGAAGGGAAATCGTTCGAAATTAGAAAATTCACATACCGAGGGTAAACGGCGGGACTAACTATAACTCACTTAATAATAATTATCATAATTCCAAGGAACGTCGGACAGACATGCGAAATGGTACGAAATTGTATATTTCATATACCCCGTGACCAACCATAACTCCCATGATCTCATACTTTAAAAATAAAAAATTCGCTCCACAGCGCCAAACACCGAAGTCCGAACGATCGGGATCGAGGTGGCGCACAAGGCGCGTCCACCCGCCTCGTGGGTCGGCGAAATGACGGGGTCTGGGCTATGCTGATCGTGAAAATACGTAATCGTATGATATCGAATTCAACCCCGGTAAGGACTATATCACATATAATCTGTAATGATATAATCAAATAATTCACAAGAACCAGATATATCATAGTAAATCTATAAATATACTAAAGATATGAGGAGAGGATAACGTATACTTGCAGTTTTAATGGTTGTAGCATTGTTTACGGCCATACCACGCTGAATATGCCAGTTTCCGTCTGAACACTGAAGAGGTAACATCTCTTCCAGTGCGCTCCGCAAAACGACCCCTACTCCTTGCGCATGGTCGACGACCACTGTGAACCCGTTCGTGACTTCTGAGAAGTGCCTACCTAATTGTTTTTCGACAACAGTGACAAAAAAGAAATTGAATTTAATAAATGCGAAACCCAAGTGGATTCCTCGTGAAGGAATCAAAAAATGGCATCGGAACCATCCAAAATGGCTCTAGACATAGAGTCATCGTACGCGAGTTCATCGAACATGAGTGATGACGAACAATCTGTGCGATCAGTAAAACGATCTAGAATCAGTGATACGGATAATCCTAGTTTCACACATCCGCAAGCCGTGAAAAGGCTCAAGAAGAAAAAAGGACCGCACGCGGTCACGTTAAAAAATCGGTTCGATAACCTACCCGAGGTAAACGAAGTGAGTGCATCCGAAAAAATCACCCAAAAGACTTTGAAACCCAAAAAACCACCGCCAATAGTTATGCACGGAGTTTTCACTAAACACAACAAAACCGCAGAGAAAATCAAAAACCGAGTTAGTGGCGCTTTCCACATAAAATACGGGTTTGAAACATCGAACATATATTGTGAGAAACATGAAGACTACCAGAAAGTGAACCAATATTTTATTGAATGCGAGCAACAATTTCATACCTACACCCCAAAAAGTGAAAAAACACATGCTTTCGCGCTGAGGGGCCTTGAAACCGACCCCGAACCCTCTGAAATTATAGCAGAACTTCGCGAAAACCATAAAATTCCGGTGAAAGAAGTGTATAGGATGAAAGGCACCACCTCACCGGTGTACTTAGTCATCACGGACAATTCAGTGCTACTGAAAAACCTCGCGTCCACTGTGCGCGTAATCAACTACACCGCGGTTAGGTGGAACCGATACACCGCAAAACGGGAGTTTATCCAATGTAGGAGGTGTCAAAAATGGGGACACGCCACAGAGCCGTAGCCTGCCTGAAATCACCTCACGAGGGAATGTGTGAAACCTCCAACCACCCCAGCAAAATGTATGAACTGTCTAGGTGAACACCCCGCGAACAGCACTTCCTGTCCAAAATACACCAGCCTTATCGAGAAGAAATCTCAAAAAGTCACAGCAGCCCCGAGGAAGTACAAAGAAGCCCCCATCCCCGCAACCAACATCTGGGAACAAAGGAAAAAAACCATGGAAACCAGAAATCAACCCGTGGAAAAAAATATGGTAAATAGCAGTGTCCCTGTTCCAAAACCCAATCCAGAATTCCTACCAACAAATTCCACATTTTCTGATATCCAAAACGAAATCCGAAAAATCAACCAACACATAAACAACCAGAAATTTCTCGAATCCCTAAGATCATTAAATCAACAATTAGAAATTGCCTTTAATCATTCCCAAAAGGTCCAAATTATGCTAGCCTTCTTCGAAAACTCTAATCATGCATTCTAAACTGAAAATCGCTACCTGGAACGCCTGGTGTCATTAGGAAATACCAAGAACTTTCATACTTTCTAATGCATAACAATGTAGATATAATGGCCATTAAGGAGACTCATCTCCAAAGCGGAGATAAGTTTTACATTCCAGGGTATCAGGTAGCGAGGGAGGACCGCTTGGACGACTCGGGTTACGGCGGAGTTGCATTCCTAACGAAAACCAATTTACCCCTTACCCAAATTCTAAGAATTAACTGCACAATAGAGAATGTCGGCATTCAAACAAACAATGGTATCACCCTAATAGCCGTTTATAATGAGCCTTCTAATAAGTTTACAATGAACTGCATGAGAAATCTTTTTCGGAGAAATGATAACGTCCTTTTGTTAGGTGATCTCAACGCTAGACACGAATCTTGGAATTGCATCAACCGGAACACCAACGGTAACACTTTATTCAGGTTCCTTGAAGCCAATAACGAATTAAACCTACACGTCCCGAACAAACCCACTCACTACCCACATAACGGTTCAACACCATCAACAATTGACCTGATTTTATCCAAAAATATAAGGAGAATATCGGAACTAGATTCGAGTTGCCAACTATGCTCTGATCACAATCCGGTAGTCTTCGACATCGATATTGATACAATCGAAAAAGTACCCGAAAAGTTAGCGTACAACTACTCAGTCACTAACTGGGACACTTTTCGTAAATTACTGGATAAAAAAATAATAATCAATAACAACATTAAAACTGCCGAAGACATCGAACTGGAAGTTGGAAAATTCACAGAAGCCCTCAAGTATGCCCGCAAAAAAACTACTCCGCTTAATCCTATAAATCCACAACAACACAAACTTCCGACACACATCATAGAACAAATTAAGTACATAAATAGAGTCAGAAAACGTTGGCAATCTCTTAGATCCCGAGCCGACAAAGAACTATTAAACCACCTTACCCATGATATCCAGTCCCAATTAATCCTTTTGAAAAATCAAATGTGGGAAGAAAAACTTTCGAAAATAAATCCCAAAGACAACTCTCTCTGGAAAACAGCCCAGAGCTTCAACAAAAAATTCAGCCCTATTCCCACATTGAAACAAAATTCTACCACATTTACCACGGACGTAGAAAAGTCGGAAATACTTGCGGAAATCTTTGAAAAAGCCCACAATATCTCCCAGTTGGATGACAGAACAGGCAAACATTAAAAAATCTATCGAGGAATATCTATCCGAAAACAGAAACACACAACCAGGTCAATTATATTTAACTACCCCAAACGAAATTGCCGAAATAATTAAAAGATTACCCAACAAAAAAGCGCCAGGCTTTGATGAGATCGATAACAGACTTATCAAAAACCTCTCTAAAAAAGCCCTTGTCCAGTTCAATTATCTGACAAACGCTATAATAAAAATTATATCTCCGAAAGTATTGGTTTCTCAGAGTTGGGAATTATATCAATGTATTCATATAATAGAACTGCATCCTAAAGGAAATTCAATTCAAATAATAGTTTATTTATCAAGATTAAATGAGCAATCATGAGAATGAGAAAAGCACCATGGAAGAAATCAAATTAAATCTGGCCAATTTTGCCCAATAACGAACTTAACCGAGATATTCATCTCCCTAAACTACTCTGAAAATTTCAACTACCTACCTCATTCCGTCCGAGAGTTATATCTATGTCTATGGATGAAAAGCAGTTTCACTACTCTCAGATCTCTTACTTCATGTTCAGTTCCGAAATGTAAGAATTTTCTGAGAAAAAGTAATTTCGGAGCAAACAACTGAGATTTTTCTCACTTCGCTCACAATTCTTCGATTGATTAGATAATGTCTCAGGAACATCATTTGACATTATGACAATTCATATTCATACATAGAATAATATCATTCTGTGACAACGTTGAAATACGATTTATTATTGAAATTTTGAAAAATCATATCTCCGAAAGTATTAGCTTGTTAGAGTTAAAAATGATATGAGTGGATTCTTATGATAAAACTTTTTATTAAAAAAAATTTAATTTGGAATTTGTTTGGTAAAAAAAAAATTTTTTTTGTTACTCCGAAACCATCTGTCCGATTTTGCCCAATAACAAACTTAGCCGAGATATTTATCCCCCAAACATACTCTGAAAATTTCAACTCTCTAGCTCATTCCGTTCGAGAGTTATCGTGCCTACGGCCGGCCGAAACTTAAAATCAGAGATGATCACCAATTTGGCTTCAAGGAAAAGCATAGCTCGACACAGCAAATCTGCAGGATCATAATAGACATTATCAGAAATTTTAACAACAAAAACCACACTGTCATGCTTTTATTAGATATTGAAAAGGCGTTCGATAAGGTATGGATTGATGGCTTGATCTACAAGATGACCAGGTTAGACTTTCCACCCTTCATCAATTTCAATTTCAAGTGAAAATAGGGAATGCAATGTCAAATCGCAAAAATATTCCTGCAGGCATCGTACAAGGATCAGTCCTCGGACCTAGGCTCTTTAATATCTATGTCCAGGACATCCCGAAGTACGAACAAACCAATATCGCTCTATTCGCGGATGATACGGCCATCTATGCCCATTCAAACTGCGCAAAAGAAGCGAACAACGAGCTAAAAAACCATCTCAAAATACTACTGAAATATTTTGAGAGATGGAAAATAAAACTGAATGAAGGCAAATCTGAGCAAATCGTGTTTAGCAGAAGAGTGAACGACAAAACTATCCGCCACCCTATCAAAATCGGAAATACTGAGATATCTGCTAAAGACTCAGTGAAATATCTGGGTGTGGAGCTTGATAAGAGATTAAACTTCCACACGCAGATAAAAACCTCGGTAAACAAGGCATACGCAGCTAAGAAAAAACTTTACCCTTTATTGTGCAGAAAGAGTAAACTAGATCAGAAGAACAAAAGCCTCATCTACACCTCCCTCATACGTCCTATAATATCATACGCGGCCCCGGCCTTCTGCCACCTACGTCCTTCTCCCTTGAGACCGATTCAAAATTTCCAAAACAAAGTCCTTCGACTCATTACAAAAAAACCCTTTTTCACTAGAATCTCTGAATTGCACAAAATTTCGGGACTCCCAACAATCAGAGAATTTTTCGATCAAATCGCGAGCAACTTTATAGCCTCTCCCCTAATCGCAGATTAGATTAGAGGTGGTTGAGGTTCTACAGGACCCTACTAGCTCCTAGCAAAACTAAAATATGGATGTTAAGTGGGCGCCAGACACTCCAACTTCAGAAAAACTCGAATCATATCTTACAAATTTATTCAAATCAACAGTCTTAAGATTGGCCAATGTGAAACATGCAGTGTGAATACTAAGTCAGACTGATCACAAATGAAATGCTTAAACTACTTATCTTGGATTCGTTTCAAATATAGTCACTATGGGCAACTTCACAATGAGTCAATGTAAGTGTCCAATCAGGTTCCCCAAATTAGCAACAGGAACTGGATATCATGGCACTCGAGACTATCAGGTTCCCCAAATTAGCAACAGGACTGGATATCATGGAACTCGAGACTGGTCTTCTTCGTCGATTGCTAGGTCCCTCTATCCAAACGAAATAATTCCAACCAGGTGGTTGTCCTGGGAAACAGTGTAGATATTCCTCCAACTGAATAACTCGAGGTACGTGCCTGACAGGTGGTTCTCAAAGCAGGATTATGAAACTTCCTTTGTACGGAAGCAATTCGAAGATAACCCAACAGCTACAGAATAAGGTAAAAAAGGTTCCTGCAAGATACATAATTTTTAGACTTTATCCTTGCAAATAACGTGCCCATTTCGAGTTCTAGTACACAATTTAGATATAATGACAATGTGATTCATTCAAGTTACAAAGTGATCATAAAATGATTCCAGTTAAAAACTACAAAACGACTGGAAAAACATCAATCCGGTTTTCTATTTTCACTAAATGATTCTGAAGGATTAATTAGTTCTTGAAAGAGAATAATGGATAATAATTGCCTGGAAAAAACTAGAGCTCAAAATGGCCAGGCGGTCAGATAACGGAGAAGCAAAAATGTGATTATAATACAAGCAAAAATATTATTGAAAAGTTAAGCTGAAGGAATAATGAATTAATTACTAAATATGCATCAGAACCTGTCGTCAATTGAAAGCAAAATGGATTAAAACCTACCAGATTCGGAACCCTTCATTCAAGGAAAATGGCCACAACTCAAGATAACTAAAAACTCCACGGCCACCGAACAAATGATCGTCCACCTCGGCTAGTCAACGAACCCCTCCAGCTGACCTCGCCAACGTTCAATTGACATCGACCAAAGAATCGACCTCGGAGCTAGATCATACGCACTAAACAAGTCAGGGGCGTCCCAACCAATACAACCGGGGGACACAAAATGCAACCAAACTTTCAAATACAAACGGGATTCTCAAGATCCCGTTACACCCCCTCACCAAGAAGAGCGCCGGCCAGACGAAGCAGAAAACCACTTGCAAGGGAAGATGAAAAAACCGACAGTAGCAAGACAGTAGTCAGATGTTCGACACTGGTCTAGAAGTTGCGCCAAGTGATTCAGCAGACAAGGCCTCATTCATCTATACAAACCAACACACAACACAGAGTGAAATCCCCATAAAAACCCCCAAACCTAATTTCCCAGTTTCATCATGCTAATCGCCACCCTCCGACTCAGAAACATCAACCAAGTCAGGCTTCAGATCTTTAACATGCCAGTTGCCCAAATCACGACCATCCGAGTCTCTTAAATTATAGACCAATCTAGAAACAACTGCACGAACAGTGCACGGAACGAAAGAGCTAGTTAATTTGGATGCAAATTTGTTAGCCGCGTCTGATTGAGTGAAATTGCGTTTCCAAACTCGGTCACCCACTTGAAAAACGATATCCCTTTTTCCCGAATCATATAACCGTTTGTTTCTCAAATAGGCATCATGTAAGCGCTGTCGCATGTTGGCGTAAATAGGAGGCAGTCCTTGTAGGTCGTCACTCCATTTTAATCGACGGGAGACTTCATCTAAACTCTGAAAATTTTGATCAACCCTACCATAAGTATCACCTGAATTTGGAATACGACGTCCATAAAGCAAAAAGGCGGGGGAAACACCCAAAACTTCATGCTTAGCTGTATTGATAGCGTGGGCGATCTGTTGTATATTTTCATCCCAGACAGTATGATTATCTGCGATATAGCAACACATTGCAGTCAAAATAGTCCTATAAGAACGTTCACTATGATTAACCTGAGGGTGTCGTTTCGCGTTAAACCACGGGGTGATCTTATAAGACTCCATAAATTGTTTATAAGCTTTGGAAACAAACATGGTGGCGTTATCCTGAACTAAAATCTGAGGTACACCAAATTTCAAGAACACATTCTGTTCCAAAAACGCAATAACTGGCTTAGCCTTAGCATCCCGAAGTGGGTGCACAAATGTAAACTTAGTGAACCACTAGCAAATACTTGTTTCCATGTTTTGACCGAGGAAAGGGTCCCATCAAATCTAACGACAATAATTGAAAAGGGAAATTTATATTCTTAAAGGATCCCATTAACCCTATTCTAGCCTGGTTAGAACTTTTGTTGGCCTTACACACATCACAACCATTACAATACGTCTGTACCGACCGTTTCATAAGAGGCCAATAATAATGCTCAGCGACACGAGCTAACGTTTTGGAAATACCGAAGTGACCACAAGTAGGAGAGTCATGATTTTCGCGAATGACTTCTGACCGATTAGCCGTGGGAACAACCAGCTTCCATTCTGACAAATTGGAATCAATATTGAAACTGTGTGCGACATGTTTGTAAAGACAATTGTTCTTAATTAAATAGTCGGGGTACTTATGTGGGAACTTGGTAACCTTCTCTAACATATCATGATACCAGGTGTCAGGCGTCAGCTTAGCATCAATCAAATCTACGCTACGTGAAAGAGTATCGGGCATTAAATTCAAGCAGCCTTTCCGGTGCTCAATATCAAAAGAATATTGGGACATTTTTAAACTCCAACGTGCTAATCTCATGGCCAGGTCTTTTAAGTTTTTAAGCCACAAAAGGGAGTGATGATCGGTTATGACTTTAAAGTGAGTCCCCTCAATAAATGGACGGAAATGCTCAATACCAAACAATACTGCCAAAGCCTCCTTTTCCGTCACCGAATACTTCCGCTCAGTTTTAGTCAAAGATCGGGAGGCATATGCTATGGGATGTTCTAATCCGTCAAATTCCTGAATCAAAACAACACCAAGACCTCTATCCGAGGAATCACATTGAATCACAAAGGGCCTGGAGAAGTCAGGGCTAGCCAAAATTGGTGCAGATACCAAACTATTCTTCAATTCACCGACAGCAATATCAGCTTCAGGTGTCCACCTAATAGGTTGTCCTTTTTTCTTACCGTGTGAAAGATCGTTAATAGGGGAAGCTACGGATGACATATCTTTGACAAACCTTCGATAGTATGAAATTAACCCAATTACTCTCTTAATGTCAGAGGTGGTCTTTGGAGTAGGTAAATTAACAATAGCCGAAACCTTCTCAGGGTCAGTACGCAAACCGCCAGTAGAGTCAACAATAAACCAAAGATATTTCAAAGATGGCCGACAGAATTGACATTTGTCCAAATTTATAGTGAGCCCTGATTGGTTCAATTTCTGATAGACTTTAGTCAAGGTATCCAAATGCTCGTCAAAGGTAGTACTAACCACAATGATATCGTCTAAATAAACAAATATTCTATTGTCACCCAGTGGGAACAACGCATCCATCAGCCTTTGCATAGTTTGGGAAGCATTCTTTAAGCCAAAACACATACGAGTATACTCAAACAACGCCCTACCAGGTACTTGAAAAGCCGTTTTAGGCCTTGACTCAGGCGTAAGTGAGATCTGATAGAATGCTTGTTTCAAATCAATACTACTCAAAAATCGCGCTTCACGTAAACTACTGAGAATTGAGTCAACAGTCGGGAGAGGATAACTATCCTTAACCGTGAGTTTATTCAAACTGCGTCCGTCGAAACAGGCCCTATATTCCCCGGAACTTTTCTTTACTAATAACATGGGTGAAGACCATGGAGAGTGCGAGGGAACAATTACTCCCTTCGCTAGCATGTCGTCGATTTCGCGATTTAAGTGCTCTTTAAGAGCCGGAGAAATAGGATACTGTCTAGTACGAATTGGCGCAGCATCGCCCGTATCGATATGATGTTGAATAAGAGAAGTATGACCCAGACCGGTATTTGATAGAGATTTAAACTTAGAAATAACCTGTCCCAACCGAAACTGATCTGAAGGACCGAGACCCTCCCCGGGCTGGACTGACTCAACCGCGTTAACTATCAAATCAGTACCAACCACATTAAAGGAATTATCTTCAAAATTCACACGCATCATTGAGAGTCGACAAAAATCTATACCCAATATCAAAGCATGACTAATAGAGGGGACCACCAAACACATCATTTTAAAGGCAACATTGTTAATTTTAAAGGGTACAACAACAGAACATAATACAGTTTGTGGAACACCATCAGCTGTCTTTACCTGACAGGGAGAGGGCCCCTCCTCCGGAGTTAACTTCAATGAGTCAATAATATACATTCCCGAAGAACCAACTATGGAAACATTAGCACCCGAATCAAATAAGGTGTTCAAATAAAAAGGTCCCACCTGAACTTTAAGATAATGGCGGTCATCATTAGGTAACTGAGCAAAAATAGGCGAGACAGATTTAGGTGAACAAGAAGAATTGATCTCACCCGACCAGTCCCTCCATTCAGATAACTTAAATTGAGTAGGACGAGTGGATCCTACTGATTCACGCTGCCTACCACTTCGGGAGCGCCCATTACGTTTTTTTGACTCAGGATCAACAAAACCAGGTTGACATCCTGGACAAGTTCTCACAACAACGTTGGGTCTGCCACATCTGAAACAGAAAGTTCTCCGGGGCCACCTACACTGCCGATGCAAATGGCCAGTTTCTCTACAATTCCAACACGTTGGAGAAGTGGATGCAGTCACTGCACATGCCTGCGACGTAGAAGCATAGCTCAAACAGGCCAAATCAGGTTCCAGAAGATCAGAGCAAGATGGTGGTGGATGTACCTAGAAGCACGAAGGTGGGATTGTTCAAGTGCCTTACAACAAATTTCAAGATCATCCAAGTTGTCAACTTTGCTCAATGCCAAATGGGGATGAAAGAAGGGTAACAAATTATTCTTCACTACTTTAAATTTAACCTCCTCAGTAGGGGTCTCATTCAAACGGTCAAATAAACCCATCAAGGATGCAATAAAGATGACAACTCGTTCATTTTTACCCTGAGTTCTAGCCCTAATCTCCTGCCACAAATCCTCATCATAATCCATGTCCACATAATCACGCTTAAGACGCTCAACTAACTCATTCCAAGAGGAAACCTTGGATTGGACTCGACGGAACCAAGTCAAAGCCTGACCCTCAAACAAATCGATAGCGGAATCAAATAAGTCTTCAAAAGACACATGTCTGGCTTTACGTAGTTCCTCGATTCTCATTAAAAAACATTTAATACTGAATTTGGTGACATCCCCATTAAATCTCAAATTCCATTTGGAAACAGGCGTATAATTACTATTATGCACAAACTGAGAGCACGAATGAGTTGGATCGGCAGGGTAGGTCGATTTAGCATTTGGACTAGAAGAAGCTAAAGGCTGGACTGACATCCTGCGATGAGCCTCCTCCCTATCTGTTTGACGAATGGCAAAATCAGAAGCTTTATCTTCAAAATCCCCTTCCCCCAATAATAAATCCTCTAACAGTGCTAAATGGATGGCTCTTTCTTCATCCCGAACAACATTCATGAGACTAATTCTATGTGAGAGATGATTGAGTAACGATGCAATCCTACGATAAGCATCACTATCTCTGATGGCGTGCAGAAATCTATCCGGTAAGACTTGGGGCTGTAGCCCTAAAATACTGCGATGGATGTACGTCATGATTGTGAGACCAATAATTACCTATGGGGCAGTAGTCTGGCATGCCAAAGCAGATCAGACAACTACTAGGAAAGCGCTTGACAAAGGCTAGCTTGTGTGTGCATCACGGGAGCTATGAGAACGTGTCCAACCAGGGCACTTGAGATCATCACAGATCTCTCACCTCTGCATCTAGTGATTGAGAGGTTAGCCCATGAGGCCACCCTCAGAATATCTAAGGAAGGTACAGGAACTGAGAGGATTAAATGTCAGAGAGCCTGGACCTCTTTGACTAATTACATCCCATCAGTGAACCTTCCTAGTGATGCAATGGTCAAAAAAGTAAGCATTGAGAAGAACTTCACCACGATGATAAGTAGAAAGGAAGAATGGGAAAGGGAGTTCACCACCCAGACTTTCAAAGAAAATACCATAAAATGGTACACAGATGGCTCAAAAACCACGACGGGAGCTGGCGCTGGGGTATATGGGACAGGCACCAAGTGCGCACTGTCGGTAGGCTCCCGTTTGAGTATCTTCCAGGCAGAATTACTCGCAATCGAAAGATGTGCAGATATTAACCTAGAAAGAAAATATCAGAAATGCGACATAGCAATCCATTCGGATAGTCAATCTGCTATCAAAGCACTGAGCTCCCATGCCATCGATTCAAAGTTGATATGGGAGTGCCGAAGAAAACTAAATGAAATTGGCAAGAATAATAAGGTCTTTTTAGTCTGGGTCCCCGGTCACTCGGGAGTCAAGGGGAACGAAGAGGCCGATACACTTGCCAGAAAGGCAGCACGAACTCCTTTTATCGGCCCAGAACCTTTCTGCGGTATAGGAAAATGCACCTACAAGAAAGAGTTTCTGGAGAAGGAGGAAACCAAAAGAGAGACACTCTGGCGGAATCTTCCAGGTTTGGTTCATTCCAAAAAGTTCCTTAGGAACTTTAAAGAAGTGAGATCCAAAAGGTATCTGGATCTCTGTAAGAATAAGTTACACCTGGTCACTGGCTTCCTCACAGGACACTGTCGCCTCATTTGATGAGAATAGGTTTATCAGATACTGACGAGTGCAGATTCTGTGGGGAGGAGGAAGAAACTCCTATTCACCTTGTTACAGAATGCCTCGCCATTGCAAATCAGCGAAAGGAATGCTTTGGACAGGAAACTTGTAGGAGTGAAGACGTAATATCCTTGGAGCCTTTCCAGATATTGAGGTTCATTTATACTCTGGAACTGGAGGGCGAGCTGTAGATGGCGTAATGGTGAGAACAGCTCTGATGGGGGGCACAATAGATCTCAAGGTCGCGGTGCAACGTAACCCCTTATCAATAATAATAAAAAAATAAAAAATCTCTAGAATCCGAAAAAGCATCTACCAAAGACTTCACGTCAGACAAGGTTTCACCGATTTCTCTCTCATCCACTACAAAAGGAAAAGGATCCTGAATCTTAACTAAAGAACGTTGATGACGTTCTTGGTGTAGCAATCCACGGAGGATTTTCTTTTTCTCATCAACTTTTTCCTTATCAAACTTGATCCCCCTAATTGACAATTCATAATTCAATTCCCTGGTTCTCAAAAATCTTACTTCCATCGTCATACTTAACCGAACTATATCAAATAACACACCGTATGATACCCAGATGAGACAAGTTAGAGAAAACCGAATCGATGTCTGACCAGTCGGTTCTCCGAAGTTCGAGTGTCAATTTTAGAAAGGTTTTGCTAAGTTGGATAAAAAAAATACACGTTGGGCGCCAATTGTATAGCCTCTCCCCTAATCGCAGATTAGATTAGAGGTGGTTGAGGTTCTACAGGACCCTACTAGCTCCTAGCAAAACTAAAATATGGATGTTAAGTGGGCGCCAGACACTCCAACTTCAGAAAAACTCGAATTATATCTTACAAATTTATTCAAATCAACAGTCTTAAGATTGGCCAATGTGAAACATGCAGAATGAATACTAAGTCAGACTGATCACAAATGAAATGCTTAAACTACTTATCTTGGATTCGTTTCAAATATAGTCACTACCCTAATAGCACAAGTGTATTCCCAAAATGTTCCCGGAATATCCATTTGCGACAAAAGATATGTTCCGGGAATGTCGCAAAACATCCCGGGACACCCCGGGAACATTCCCGGTAAAGCCCATATGGGCAAATCGCACATTCCGGGAATGTCCCATCGGGACATTCCCGGAACATCCGTCGATGTTCGCGGAATATTCCAGGGGCATCCCCGTGGCAGTTCGTAAGAGCGTTCCGATAATGTTCCGGGAACATTTTGACGGAACACGTTTTAGGCACTAATGGACATTCTTGGAATAGCCCGGGGACATTAAGAGGGGGAGGGGGGGCTGGTTTTTTGTAGGTCGGGGGAGGGGGCATTGGATTGGATTGCGGGGTGGAGGGTGGGGATTGTTTTGGGTAGGTTGGGGGTGGTTGGCAGAACGATATAAGTATAATAATCCATAATAAAATAATGCATATACATAAATGTATTTTTAATTGAGCCATAAACTGAAAAGATACAAAGTATAATAAAATCCAAAATATTTTTCATACAGCCTCCAGAATCATACCACGCTGGATCTCCTTTTCCTTTCTGGAGCTCTCCTCAACCACCCTCCGATAGAAATTTCTGTTTGTTTCCTATTTGTTATTAAGTTTGTTTTCTCTGATGCATCTAAATGGAGAGTAATTTATTAGTAAACACTAACAGGGAGATAGGGTTTTTTTGCTGAGGTTTTTCCATAAGCTCTAGTATCGTACATCGAATTCTATGGTACCTTGTTTCACTAACCTCTGCTTACACATTTGTATGTTTCTTCAAACTTTCTTGTTAAATGAACAAAATATAATGCTCTGAGTTCAAAAGAATATATACATATTTATTAATAAACAGCGAGGTACCATCGAGCTAGAGGCATGTCAGAAGTAGTATGCTTTCTTATAGTTGTACCATTGATATTCATCGCATAGTACAATTAATATAATTGAATTCGAAATTGAACCAAACTTACCAACAATTGCTTTCGACAAGTTCGAAGCTCCAAAGTTATATTTGCCACTTCTGCCTAAATACGTGAACTGCATGGCTAAATCATCCCGTATTATCGGAGCCAAGTATCTTTTTACAAATTCTGTCAAGTTGTTTCCTCCGATTTTGGAGAAATATTTTACCTATAAAAAAAAAGGATCAATGATATGTCACAGGGTGTCTCATGAAAACTAGCAAAAATAGAGTTTTTGACATATTTAACTATTTCTGCAATTCGAATTATGTCATATTAGATTTGACTATAACTGAACATCTATAGAGAACAATTAAAAAAATCATGAAAATTACCATGCCAGAGTAATTTCCCTGTTCTTCTAAAAATACATTAAATTCATCTAGAATTATTTTGTTTCCAATAGGGGAATCTATGTTGGTCTTTGCCAAAATGCCTATTTCCTCAACTGGTTCTCCCCTGCTCACATGGCTCTTCAATAGGTGATCGACTTTTCCATTAAGTTCCACCAGTAATGATGTCATTACGTGAATTGATTTGCTATCCGGTTTTTTTCTGCCGCAAACACCGCACAGATTATTGCATGCCGTAGTAGAATCTGAAATACAAATATCATCTTAGTGGAAGAAATTTCCAGAGTAAATACAAGAAGCATTACTATCTCAACAAAGAAAACTGAACAGCTTATTAATTTATTGGGAAATAGCAATCCAATTATATTATATAAATTTCTAATTGATATATGAACTTCACAACCAGGGAAAACTTAAACTTTTGCCTTTCTAAATTGGTCCAGCTCTAGTCTATATTGACATTTTCATTGTAAATTTTGCAATTTACATTATCTCCATAACATAATATAATATTCATACTAATTGTGGGTTTAAAACCAGGGGATCAATTATTGACGAATAATTTTATCAGGCATTTGCATCAATAAAATTGTTTGTTTTCCTAACCATAAAATTAAAATACATCTTTTCTTTCTGTATAAATATATCAACTGAGAATAATATTTGTTACTTACCTATATAAATCAGGTATACTTCTTAATTCTTATCTCGAATATAACAACAATACACAAACTTACAAGGGAGACAATAACGCAAACAAAGAACAGATGCATAGACAAGTGAATGGTGACATATTGGTTCAAAACATAGAATTTGAGAACTCTTTTCTATGAAAAGACAAATGAACAAAAATGTTTGCTGGCCTCGGTGATCCAGTACGAGAAGGTCTCACTTTGTTACCAAATCCTGCTCAGGCTATGGATATGTTCCAGTATTAATGAGTACAAAATGAAATATCACCAAACTTTTACAGACTAACCGCCGTATTCACAAAGCATTCAATCTCCGTTAAGTCCTAACTGAGGTCCTCAGTTAAGGATAAATAAGAATCCAATCGTGAGTTAACGTGAAAATTAACATGAAACAGGCCTGTTTCACCACCGTTAAATACTTTAACTGAGGTTGCGATTCATATTTTTCCTTAACTGAGGACCACAGTTAGGACTTAACGGAGATTGAATGCTTTGTGAATGCGGCGGTAAATATATTTAAATTTAAGTGAATTAAACCATAAATGAGTATATTTTATATATATATATATATATATATAGATAGATTTTTGTGCAAGTTTTTTAGCATGTTGTTTTGTCTAGTAAAAATATGAATCAAAGAAGCACAAGAAAATTCAATAATCAATAATATATATATTTTGTCTGATTTCGGATTTTTAAACGACAATATTTGTCAAAATAATATGTTCCGGGAACATTCTAAGCGGAACATTCCAAGTGGGACGTTCCGGGAGCATTCCAATTGGGACGTTCCGGGAACATTCCGAGTGGGACGTTCCGGGGATATTCCATAGGAGGCCGGGACATTGCGACACGTATGGAACATGAATGGGACGTTCCGGGAACAAAGTGTGTTATTAGGGTATGGGCAACTTCACAATGAGTCAATGTAAGTGTCCAATCAGGTTCCCCAAATTAGCAACAGGAACTGGATATCATGGAACTCGAGACTATCAGGTTCCCCAAATTAGCAACAGGACTGGATATCATGGAACTCGAGACTGGTCTTCTTCGTCGATTGCTAGGTCCTTCTATCCAAACGAAATAATTCCAACCAGGTGGTTGTCCTAGGAAACAGCGTAGATATTCCTCCAACTGAATAACTCGAGGTACGTGCATGACAGGTGGTTCTCAAAGCAGGATTATGAAACTTCCTTTGTACGGAAGCAATTCGAAGATAACCCAACAGCTACAGAATAAGGTAAAAAAGGTTCCTGCAAGATACATAATTTTTAGACTTTATCCTTGCAAATAACGTGCCCATTTCGAGTTCTAGTACACAATTTAGATATAATGACAATGTGATTCATTCAAGTTACAAAGTGATCATAAAATTATTCCAGTTAAAAACTACAAAACGACTGGAAAAACATCAATCCGGCTTTCTATTTTCACTAAATGATTCTGAGGGATTAATTAGTTCTTGAAAGAGAATAATGGATAATAATTGCCGGGAAAAAACTAGAGCTCAAAATGGCCAGGCGGTCAGATAACGGAGAAGCAAAAATGTGATTATAATACAAGCAAAAATATTATTGAAAAGTTAAGCTGAAAGAATAATGAATTAATTACTAAATATGCATCAGAACCTGTCGTCAATTGAAAGCAAAATGGATTAAAACCTACCAGATTCGGAACCCTTCATTCAAGGAAAATGGCCACAACTCAAGATAACTAAAAACTCCACGGCCACCGAACAAATGATCGTCCACCTCGGCTAGTCAACGAACCCCTCCAGCTGACCGCGCTGACGTTCAATTGACATCGACCAAAGAATCGACCTCGGAGCTAGATCATACGCACTTAACAAGTCAGGGGCGTCCCAACCAATACAACCGGGGGACACAAAATGCAACCAAACTTTCAAATACAAACGGGATTCTCAAGATCCCGTTACAACTTCTACGAAAATCAGTGTCGGGCAAGCGTCCTCACCAAAAAGATGATCAGAACGAGGGCACATAATTTGGAACCTCAAAGCCCCCATCCCCTCCCATACCAATACCTTCCCATATTCCACAAACCCTCATCCAATCCATAACATATCCCAAAACACTGCTATCATATTGATATAATTAAAATATCGCATAGGCACCGTCTTTTCTAAGCGGGGAGCAAGGTCACGAACGGCGTGGCCCCACCCCCTCGTCGGGAAGCCCAATCGACCGTAAGGGTATTGACCCAATAGCGGGACGAGCCGGCCAACGCGGTGGGGGGGGGCTGGCCGCGCCCAGCGAATGGTGCTTTCAGCTGGAAAAGATGAATGCCTATTATCAAATTAATGGTTGCAAAAGAAAAACCGCAAACTGTATATATTGTAAATATTGTAAATTTCTACTGTAAATATTCCTCTCCCCTTTTTTCAGCAATGAAGAGCAGGTTTTTTATTATTTTTCCTGCAGAAACCAATCAAATCACAAAATATTCCCATACCCCATTAACAAAGAAATCCCTTCCACCAATTACTTGAAGTATTGTGATAAATATTGTGTAAAATATTTCATAGCATGTATCAAAATAGGAGAAATAAACGTTTTTGATTTGATTTGATTTGAACACTGAAGCCAAGCAGCGTCGGGCGCAGTTAGTACTTGGATGGGTGACCGCTTGGGAACACCGCGTGCTGTAAACTTTTTCAATTTGGCTTCGATGCGTCAAATTTCAGTAATTTTCATAATTAAACGTAATAATGTGTTAATAAATGATAATTCATAGCTGCATTCGTTTTTGTGCGTATGTTCTGGGGAACATCGCGTTATAGTTTTGCCCAAATGTCTGTAACTTTCGAATTTTTTGAAAAAAATGGTCTCAAACGATTAAGTTCGACTCCCCAATGAAGAATTCGAGGTCAAATTTGATTCTGTACGGCCGGCCGTCCGGCCGTTGCCACGATAACTTGAGAACGAAAAGTGCTAGCGACTTGAAATTTTCAGGGTAGGTGGCGCATCCCAATACGACGGACAAGTTCGTTAATGGGGATAATCGGCCCAGTGGTTTCTGAGTAATAATTTTGTTTTCAACCAATAGGAATCCGATCGAATTGAAACTTGGTGAGTAGTTGTAGAATATGAACCTAAGCACGTTTGTGAAATTTTGTGCGAATCATATGGCTAGAAAATTTTAAAAAAATTATTAAAAAATATTTTTGTTGTCACGATAACTTGAGAACGGAATGAGATAGCGGCTTGAAATTTTCAGGTTACGATGAGCACCAGAACGCGACATTTCAGTTTGTTTATGAGCATGATCGGCCAAACGGTTTTACAGTTATAGCCATCTGAAATTTTCTGAAATTTCGTGGTTTTTGTTCCTCATTAACTCGAAAAGTACTGAACCGATTGAATTCAAACATGGTTATTAGTTGTAGAATGCTAACGCGGAAACGTTTGCAAAATTTGGTGAGGATAGCATTTGTAGAAAATTTTTAATAAATCATTGAAAATAAAAAAGAAAAATTCTATTTATCAGTAACTAATCGTTAAAAATTGATGAAATTTTGCAAGAGCCTTCATAACCTAACTCTACCGCTAAGTTTCAAGTTTTAATACGATCGGTTTAATATTGTTGGAGATTGGAGCATTCTTGTGTGAATTCAGTAGATGGGTGACCGTTGCCTCGATAACTTTCGAACGAAAGGAGATAGGGACTTGCAATTTTCAGGGTAGGTTGCGTATTCGAAAGGGAGAGTTGAGTTCGTTTTTGGGCATAATCGGTCTAACGGTTTCCGAGTTATACCCACCTGGAATATTATTTTCTTGATAACTGAAAAAATAAATATTCGATCGAATTGAAGCTTGGTAACTAGTAGTAGAAAATCAACATAAAGACGTGTTCAAAATTTTGTAAGAACCGTACCACTAGAAAATTCGAAAAAAATGACGAAAAAAAAAATTTTAATAACCGATCCCCTAGAAAATTTCAAAAAAAATCACGAAAAAAAAATTGTTTCAAGCACTGACGTGAAGTCAGAAGCTTTTGCGCGTATGTTCTATTGTCCATTCTTCTGTATTGGACACCCTTAATCGAATTTACCATGGTAAATTATGTTGTCCATTCTCCTGTATTGGACACTCTTAATTCGAATTTACCATGGTAAATTCGAATTAAGGGTGTCCAATACAGAAGAATGGACAATAGAACATACGCGCAAAAGCTTCTGACTTCACGTCAGTGCTTGAACCAATTTTTTTTTTCCGATTATTTTTTCCCACGCACCTGATGGCTCCATAAATATCACATTGTTCGCTATGCAGTAGGACGGACTTACTTTTATCGCGATAGAAAACTCGATTGGCGCTTTGCAGCGAGAAAATATCAATCGAGACCAGACAAAAACGTACGCCTTACAGCGAGTTCGATACAGTACTTCAGACGTGAAGCCATGCAGTTCGTGATTTTCGACCCCGATGCAGTTCGTGAGGCGATGCAGTTCGTGATAATAAAATTCATTTTCCACCTTATCTGAGTGCCTGATCTACGATCCAAAATCTTAAAATGACAGGGGGATATATCCTCAACTACCTTTCATTCCATTCATATAAGACCCGTAAATGTATATAAAGTGATATATTAACTATGGGCTATGCAGTACGTGGGGCACAGCACGGGAGAGTTCAGTAGCAGTAACTTCTACAAAACTAACCCACAGAAGAAAAGAACGGAAGAGTCCTACATCAAGACTCGGGACCTGGAAGTAGACTTCCTGGTCTTGGAAGAACAAAGGCAGGGGAAAAATAGCATTCCCACAGAAGAAATCAAAGAAAAGGTCCTGGAAAGGACTGATCAAGAAGGAGAGCGATGTAGACGAGAATGTTGAACAAGAAGAAAACAACGAAACAGAAACAATCAAAGAACCCGAAACAACCAAGTTACCATGCACAGTGCATACGAAGAAACAGAAATAACCAACGAAAGAAAATACAAGATGGCGGAATATGAAGCTAAACTTCGACCCGCGAAAACAAGTGTACAGTCAAGTCAAGTCAAATCATGTACGTGGGGCCTATGCAGTTCGTGAATGTCTGGAGGGGTACCCCACGCTCTCTACGCACCTATAGGAAGGGATGGAGAATGGGTCTTATCTGGCCTGCTTGTTTCAGAGTCGACGATGGCGATGTTACATACCAGGTTGGTGGAGGTCGAATCCTACCCGGCAGTGATTGATTTTAGGTCTTTTTGCAGAATTCGACGCTAGATGTATCGATACAACGATCGCATATTCTCAGATATATAAATTAAATTGGTTGAGCTTTGGCAACTCTCCAGAATGCCCGTTTCATTTTAATGAAGGGAACTGTTTTGTTGCGTATTGTGTCTTCGCGACACAACGATCGCATATTCTCAGATATTATGAATTATAAATTATAAAGTATATTTACCATTATCATCGATGAGCTTAGGCAACTCATCAGAATGCCCGTTTCATATGCCATAGTCATTATAATGAAGGAGAAATCTGTTTTGTTGCGTATTGTATCATCGCTGGCGTTTTGTGTGGTTCTGTAATAACGCCTCTGGTCATGAGTCTCCCGTATCAGCGAGATCGCGGTCCGCTTCGTTTCTTCGTATTCGAATGGCCACTATGCGATCGACCTTATATTAAGTGTTTGACCTAACCATGGTTGCATGCACGTAAAATTTGCGACTGCTCACCTCGTTCCGAGCGAGAATTTGAATTATCTCGTATTACCGTGTCGTTATATTTACATGTATAACGAAGGGTCGAGAGAATGTTTGTTAACATAGTTGATAGCTGAGGGTTAACGTATTTTACGTCTAACGCCTTGGCGAGGTCTCTAAGGAGTCCATGTATATTTATATATATTAAATCTAGTCCGTGCAGTTCTTGAATATCTGGGATCTGAGACGCTTGGGATTCATTTCTCATATGACGCAAGATTTCTTGATCTCTCGGCTAGATATGGAACAATTGTGCGGTGTTAGTGCAGTCTTACGACGATTCTAGCACCACATGACGTGAGGAGGTGCGGTGCGTGGCAAGTAGGCCTTTGATAATCTGTGATGACCGGAGAAGGATGCGAATGTGTTTTATGTTCGATTTTCCTGAAGGTCGCAATGAATCGTCTATGGGCTTATAGTCACCTTCGTCTTCCGATCGTACGAGTACAATAGTTCCCTGGTTGATCCTGCCAGTAGTCATATGCTTGTCTCAAAGATTAAGCCATGCATGTCTCAGTACAAGCCAAATTAAGGTGAAACCGCGAAAGGCTCATTAAATCAGTTATGGTTCCTTAGATCGTACACACATTTTCTTGGATAACTGTGGTAATTCTAGAGCTAATACATGCAAATAGAGCTCCGACCGGGAACGGAAGGAGCGCTTTTATTAGATCAAAACCAATAGGTGGCGGGTTCGCTCGTCATCGTACAATTTGGTGACTCTGAATAACTTTAAGCTGATCGCACGGTCTCGTACCGGCGACGCATCTTTCAAATGTCTGCCTTATCAACTGTCGATGGTAGGTTCTGCGCCTACCATGGTTGTTACGGGTAACGGGGAATCAGGGTTCGATTCCGGAGAGGGAGCATGAGAAATGGCTACCACATCCAAGGAAGGCAGCAGGCGCGCAAATTACCCACTCCCAGCTTGGGGAGGTAGTGACGAAAAATAACGACACGGGACTCATCCGAGGCCCCGTAATCGGAATGAGTACACTTTAAATCCTTTAACGAGGATCCATTGGAGGGCAAGTCTGGTGCCAGCAGCCGCGGTAGTTCGAGCTCCAATAGAGTATATTGAAGTTGTTGCGGTTAAAAAGCTCGTAGTCGAATTTGTGTCTCGCGCCGTCTGGTTCATCGTTCGCGGTGTCAACTGGCGTGTCGCGAGACGTATTGCCGGCGGGTCGACGCAAGAGCGGCCCAATTGACCCCGCCGTGGTGCTCTTCATTGAGTGTCGAGGTGGGCCGCCGGCACGTTTACTTTGAACAAACTAAGGTGCTTGAAGCAGGCTGAAATTTTGCCAGAATATTTTATGCATGGAATAATGAAACAGGACCTCGATTCTATTTTGTTGGTTTTCGGAACCTCGAGGTAATGATTAACAGGAACGGATGGGGGAATTCGTATTGCGACGTTAGAGGTGAAATTCTTGGATCGTCGCAAGACGGACAGAAGCGAAAGCATTTGCCAAAAACGTTTTCATTGATCAAGAACGAAAGTTAGAGGTTCGAAGGCGATCAGATACCGCCCTAGTTCTAACCATAAACTATGCCAGCTAGCGATCCGCCGACGTTCCTCCGATGACTCGGCGGGCAACTTCCGGGAAACCAAAGCTTTTGGGTTCCGGGGGAAGTATGGTTGCAAAGCTGAAACTTAAAGGAATTGACGGAAGGGCACCACCAGGAGTGGAGCCTGCGGCTTAATTTGACTCAACACGGGAAACCTCACCAGGCCCGGACACCGGAAGGATTGACAGATTGAGAGCTCTTTCTTGATTCGGTGGGTGGTGGTCCATGGCCGTTCTTCGTTGGTGGAGCGATTTGTCTGGTTAATTCCGATAACGAACGAGACTCTAGCCTGCTAACTAGGCGTATTAGACATCCTTAAAGGCCCCCGGCCTCGGTCGGTGGGTTTTTACTGTCTGCATACCAGAGCTGTCCCAAAGCCCTGTGCTTAGTGCTCGTCAAAGGGCTCTGAGCACTTTTGTGCTACTAAGCACTGTACTCGCGAGCACTTTATCGAAGCAGTGCTTAGTGCTTAGTGCTTCTCAAATTTTTCGAAAAGACCTAGTTGCGGAACTCCCGAAAAGTGCTTCCGAGCACTAAAAAGTGCTCCCGAGCATAGCAGAGTGCTCCCAAGCACTAGAGTGCTCCCGAGCTCCACAAAGTGCTCCCAAGCACTAGAGTGCTCCCGAGCACTACAAAGTGCTCCCAAGCATTGTAAAGCTGCGGAGCACTTCTCGGGATAACCGATTCATACTTGTCACAACCTGAAAATATAAGACGATCGCATCATTATGGACATTCGACTCATTCGACTGTAGAGTTAAAGAAGTTACAGTCAGTAGTGAGTGAACTGCGCAGTTTCGCAAGAATCTAAGTCAAAATGCCATTCTTTATAACTTGTCATATAAAATGGTACCAAACATCAATAAGTTTCAAATCATGAGAATTTTGACCAACAACATGCACACTCTGTGGTGCTACAAATAGTTCCTAAAACTGCTGGTTATTGTTTTTCTAAACCTGACTCTGCATTTCTTGGGTGAGTGAAAAGCTATAAACTTTTGCCATGAGCATTTATGGCGGAATATATAGCTTAGCTTTAGGTTAACTAATTATCAAAAATTCCTGAAAAGCACTGGTGTGAGGTCAGGAGCTTTCGTGCGTATGTTGAAATGCATAGAGGGAGCAGGATCCAGCAAAAAATATATATAACAAGCAATTACCAAGTTTCAATTCGATAGGAATAGTATTTTTCGATTTATTAAGAAAACTCAATTTTAGATGGTCATTACTCCGAAATTATTGAGCGGATTTTGCCCATTAGTGCTACCAGGGTATTTCGGCCCTTAACCTAACCTGCAAATGTCAAGTCCTTATGTCCCTATGAGTGTTTACGGGGATGGCCGAAAGAACCAACAGAATTTAATTTGACCAGGAATTCCCCATCAGTGAGTCCAACTCAACCGGTTGAGACCATTTTTGGCTTGAAATTCCAAAATTTCAGACATTTGGACGAAATGTTCCCGATCCTGGACTCAAGCGCGCAATAATAAATGTTGAAAAGCGCACATTTTCAAAATAATATCTACAATGGTCACTCACCCAGGTACTGAAATCTCCAAAGGTTTCCAAAAATAAATGTTTCCAAAAATACCAGCCCTATCGATTTTGCAAAATTTCAGCAACATCTGACAGATATTTTTACTTTTTTTTTGTCTAGTGACATGATTCTCACGAAATTTAAAATAAATCTTCGTGTACATATTTTACAACTATTTCTAAGTTTCAATTTGATCACATGAACGAACTTAGCTGGCGCATTTCAACCCTAAACTTACCCTGAAAATTACAAGAGTCTAGCTCTTTTCTTTCGGGACGGACGGATAGAATTGAAAGTTTACCAAGAATTCCTCTTCAGTGAGTCCAACCTTATCCTTTGATAACATTTTCCGCCCAAAATTCGATAATTGTACAGACACTCGGAAAACATGATAATGTTCTCGTTCCAGGAAACGATCGCGCCAAAACAATAGGTGTACCAGTATAATTAACATATTATATAACCTTATCTTGAAGGAAGTGGGTTTTGCACCCCGCCCCCCGTCAAATGTTTAACAGTCTCATCCGTTTGTAAAGTGCTTAGTGCTTAGTGCTCGCAAAGACGAATTACTTTCCGAAAGTGCTTAGTAATCGCGAGCATTTCATGAATAAAAGGGCTTAGTGCTCGAGATTCCGGAGCACTTTACAGTCAGTGCTTAGTGCTCGGTGCTCGAAGCACTTTTCGTCAGTGCTCGGCACAGCTCTGCTGCGTACATTATATTCTTCTTAGAGGAACAGGCGGCTTCTAGCCGCACGAGATTGAGCAATAACAGGTCTGTGATGCCCTTAGATGTTCTGGGCCGCACGCGCGCTACACTGAAGGAATCAGCGTGTCTTCCCTGGCTGAGAGGCCCGGGTAACCCGCTGAACCTCCTTCGTGCTAGGGATTGGGGCTTGCAATTGTTCCCCATGAACGAGGAATTCCCAGTAAGTGCGAGTCATAAGCTCGCGTTGATTACGTCCCTGTCCTTTGTACACACCGCCCGTCGCTACTACCGATTGAATGATTTAGTGAGTTCTTCGGACCGGTACGCGGTGGCGTTTCGGCGTTACCGCTGTTGCTGGGAAGATGACCAAACTTGATCATTTAGAGGAAGTGAAAGTCGTAACAAGGTTTCCGTAGGTGAACCTGCAGAAGGATCATTAACAAGATTTGTTTTGTTATTTATAACAAAAATACATTTCAGTTAAAGAACCGAAACATTTTCATCGTCAATCTAAGTCTGCTAGACAGACAGGGCTGACAAGTAGCGTCCGATGAATGGATGCCGTCCTTAACTTTTTCTTGGAGCGGCGCCGTTCGTCAATAGAGATGCGACGAAACTGCCCGATCGACGCGATTGATTATCGACCGAAGGTACGTCCGTCAACATGATCGATTGCAGATTGTACCCGGGTTGTAGTCTTTCATATAGACGCTGGTCGCTTTGACGGATCAATTTTGGGCACCTAGAACTATTTGTTCGTGGTACGGTGAAGGTTCATTCGAACCGAGGGATCGTCCGTAGGTTATAAAGATTTCGCCCCAGACCGATCTGTCTTTTCCATCTAGCCGTCCTCTCCGTCGCTTTCGTATTTACTATGCATCGTATCGGTGAAGTATTCGATTGTACGTACTGGGTTGAGGATGGAGGGATATCATCGCTGTCGCTTTCCATACTTTCAGTTGATAGTTTCGTCTGTTGTTCGGGATGATGGATTGGTACGTCGCTGTCGCTTTCGAAAATCTCTATATATATGGAGAGGATCGTCTGTTGTGTACAGGATAAAATCATTCTGATGGAAGGCGATCTCGTCTTGGACTGAGCCGTCGACGTGAGCCGATGCCTGTTACACTAGCGTTTTCTATATCCGCTCTTTACGGGATTCGTTCGGAGTCGTCTCGTTCTCGGTACGGATTTTACGATAAATGCATCTACTTTGTACGCTTATGATGTACAATTTCCCCGTCGCGCTTATCGATGATAGGAGTCCACTTGCTACACGCGAGAGGGGCAGGTATTTTCAGAGGAAGCGTCTGTCTTCTAAAATCTGTCTTCCATTTAATGGAGACGGTAATACGAAGGCAAAATTTAAAGATTACCCTGAACGGTGGATCACTTGGCTCGTGGGTCGATGAAGAACGCAGCTAATTGCGCGTCATCATGCGAACTGCAGGACACATGAACATCGACATTTCGAACGCACATTGCGGTCCTCGGACACTGTCCTCGGACCACTCCTGACTGAGGGTCGGTTCCATATTAAATACTGCCCGGCCAGATGGCTTCGATTGACGAAGTGATGAATTGCCGAGCGATGCGATCATGGATCATTTTTGATCGGGTTCGCGAGCTTTCGAATGTCGTCTAACGTCTTTTGTTGCGCAAATGGCCTTCGGGCGTGTTGGACGGTTGACGCGTGGTTCACGTTTGTTGTTGTGGTTTCGACAATGTGTCGGAACGAGCTCCAACGTTCGTATTACACGCGCCGTCTTGAATTGCGATAGCACATCTAATGATGTCGCGGTATCGCACCTTTTGCTCCCTCGACTGGAGGTACGCGATCGTCGTGTCCGAGTATTCTTGTGAACGACGTCTGATCGCTACGTACCTAGGTTGTAGCGTGGTGCGGATAGTGCTTTCATAAGTGCATCTCCGGAAAGTCCGTATAAAACGTCTGCTTCTGCATCAGTCTGTGTTATGTGATCTCTGAAGAGGTACACTTATGCGATGGGTATGCGTGCGGATGATGATTCTAAAACGTTTGTTTCTGCATAAGTCTGTGTTATGTGACCTCTGACGAGGTACACTTATGCGATGGAATGCGTGCGGACTGTGATTCTATAAAGTCTGTTTCTGCATTAGTCTGTGTTATGTGACATCTGACGGGGTGCACTTACGCGATGGAATGCGTGCGGCCGATGATTCTATAAGTCTATTTCTGCATTAGTCTGTGTTATGTGACCTTTGACGAGCTGCACTTATGCGATGGAATGCGTGCGGACCGAGGAATCTGAAAGTCGATATCTGCATTAGTCTGTGTTATGTGATCTCTAACGGGGTGCACTTATGCGATGGAATGCGTGCGGCCGATGATTCTATAAGTCTATTTCTGCATTAGTCTGTGTTATGTGACCTTTGACGAGGTGCACTTATGCGATGGAATGCGTGTGGACGTGGAATCTGAAAGTCTACTTCTGCATTAGTCTGTGTTATGTGACCTCTGACGAGGTGCACTTATGCGATGGAATGCGTGTGGACTTGGAATTAGAAAGTCTAGTTCTGCATTAGTCTGTGTTATGTGACCTCTGACGAGGTGCACTTATGCGATGGAATGCGTGTGGACGTGGAATCAATAAATATGTTTCTGCATCAGTCTGTGTTATGTGATCTCTGACGACGAGATACACTTATGTGACGGGTATGCGTGCGGACGTTGATGGACTTTCCGATGATTTTGAACTTACGACCTCAGGACAGGTGAGACTACCCGCTGAATTTAAGCATATCATTAAGCGGAGGAAAAGAAACTAACTAGGATTCCCTTAGTAGTGGCGAGCGAACAGGGATTAGCCCAGCACTGAATTCCGCGATCGTAACCGGTCGCCGGGAGATGTGGTGTTAGGAAGGATCCGTTATCTCGCATGTTCGCGGTGCGTTCAAGTCCATCTTGAATGGGTCCATCGCCCATAGAGGGTGCCAGGCCCGTAGCGACCACTGCCTCACGTACCGTGAGGGAAAGTTGAAAAGAACTTTGAAGAGAGAGTTCAAGAGTTCGTGAAACCATTCAGGGGTAAACCTGAGAAACCCGAAAGGTCGAATGGGGAGATTCATTCGCGTAGGTTGCTGTGGTGTTCCGACTGTGGTAGCGGTGACGTTCGCGTCGGCTGCGCCCTTTGGTTCGCTAACAGCACTGGACGCGTGAACTTCTCCCCTAGTAGGTCGTCGCGATCCGTTGGGTGCCGTTCTACGGTCCGCAGTGAAGTCCTAGAGTGCGGATTTATCCGAAGCTCCTGGTCACGCGCTAACCGAACGGCTTGCCCGACGGTTAACTGATGGCGGGAGGCCGCGGCTTAGTTCGCGTCCGGCCCGTGGCAAGTATGTGGATTGTGATGGCTGTCGGACCTAGTGCCGATTCTGTCCGTTCACGACTATTCGCCGCGGTGTTCTCGGACCGACCTCTTGTAACGTCGATCAGCGACGCTATTGCTTTGGGTACTTTCAGGACCCGTCTTGGAACACGGACCAAGGAGTCTAGCGTGTGCGCGAGTCATTGGGATATAACTAAACCTAAAGGCGAAATGAAAGTAAACGTCTGCCTTGTGCGGACTGAGGGAAGATGATCGGTCTCCAAGACCGTTCCGCATTCTCGGGGCGTCTCATTCTCATTGCGAGACGAGGCGCACCAAGAGCGTACACGCTGGGACCCGAAAGATGGTGAACTATGCCTGGTCAGGACGAAGTCAGGGAAAACCCTGATGGAGGTCCGTAGCGATTCTGACGTGCAAATCGATCGTCGGAACTGGGTATAGGGGCGAAAGACTAATCGAACCATCTAGTAGCTGGTTCCCTCCGAAGTTTCCCTCAGGATAGCTGGCGCTCGTTGCGTACGAGTCTCATCCGGTAAAGCGAATGATTAGAGGCATTGGGGTCGAAACGACCTCAACCTATTCTCAAACTTTAAATGGGTGAGATCTCCGGCTTGCTTGAATGTGAAGCCGCGAGATTACGGATCAGAGTGTCAAGTGGGCCATTTTTGGTAAGCAGAACTGGCGCTGTGGGATGAACCAAACGCCGAGTTAAAGCGCCTAAATCGACGCTTATGGGATACCATGAAAGGCGTTGGTAACTTAAGACAGCAGGACGGTGGCCATGGAAGTCGGAATCCGCTAAGGAGTGTGTAACAACTCACCTGTCGAAGTTACTAGCCCTGAAAATGGATGGCGCTGAAGCGTCGTGCTTATACTCGGCCGTCAGTGGCATGTGCGGTCACCCCTCGGGGCGGTCATGAAGCCCTGATGAGTAGGAGGGTCGCGGAGGTGCGCGCAGAAGGGCTGGCCGTGAGGCCGTCTGGAGCCGCCTTCGGTGCAGATCTTGGTGGTAGTAGCAAATACTCCAGCGAGGCCCTGGAGAGCTGAGGTGGAGAAGGGTTTCGTGTGAACAGCCGTTGCACACGAGTCAGTCGATCCTAAGCCCTAGGCGAAAGCCGATGTTGATGTGGCGTTGTTAATCGTGTATATAAGTAATGTAGCAGTAATGCTAGGATGCTTCGCACGTGTCGCACGCCCGTCGGGCGAAAGGGAATCCGGTTCCTATTCCGGAACCCGGCAGCGGAACCGTCCTTAAATCGGGCCCTCGTAAGAGAGTTCGTCGGGGCAACCCAAAAGGACCCGGAGATGCCGTCGAGAGATCCGGGAAGAGTTTTCTTTTCTGCATAAGCGTTCGAGTTCCATGGAATCCTCTAGCAGGGAGATATGGTTTGGAACGCGAAGAGCACCGCATTTGCGGCGGTGTCCGGATCTTCTCCTCGGACCTTGAAAATCCGGGAGAGGGCCACGTGTAGGAGTCGCGCCGGCTCGTACCCATATCCGCAGCTGGTCTCCAAGGTAAAGAGCCTCTAGTCGATAGAATAATGTAGGTAAGGGAAGTCGGCAAATTGGATCCATAACTTCGGGATAAGGATTGGTTCTGGGGATTGTGGCGTGTCGGGCTTGATGGGGAAGTGGGTCACGGCTAACGTACCGGGCCTGGGCGAGGTGATGCGTTTCGCTTGCGTTACGTTTGATCCGAGCTCGGTCCCGTGTCTTGGCCTCTCGCGGAATCGTCAAGCTTCGAGACCCCGTGAATGCTTTCGGGCGTTCTGGGTAATCTCTGCGGCCGTCATCTAACAATCAACTCAGAACTGGCACGGACCGGGAGAATCCGACTGTCTAATTAAAACAAAGCATTGCGATGGCCCCAGCGGGTGTTGACGCAATGTGATTTCTGCTCAGTGCTCTGAATGTCAACTTTCAAGCAAGCGCGGGTAAGCGGGAGTAAATATGACTCTCTTAAGTCCAACCTGCAACGTCCACGTTCGTGAGAGTCGGGCAACGTTTCTTCGGAAACGGCCAATAGCAGGCAATGGCACCTAGGCCCTGGGGGCTCTCCCCCCCCTCGGCCGATTCTAGCTGGAGCAAGAAAGAAATAATGAGCCTCGGATAAGGAATTTCTCTGGCCAGTCCACTGACCGTGCCAACCCAGCTATGCAGGTTAATCTAGGCACCACACCAGCCACCATACTAACATCCCGAACAACAGGGCAAAGCATAATACCGGATCCCCTGCCTGGTCCCCACACAAACACCTTTGGATGTCGGCCGCCAGCATGTGAGCGAACATTCCTCACAGCGACAGGTCGAGGAGTCCATGAAAGAAGAGCCCATACAGATTGGTATGATGCCGCTGAGGCTATGGATCGAGTGACGACGAAGGAGCGTTGGACTGCGGAGGAGCGTGACCTTATGGCGCTGAAGGAGGCTGAGCTTCTGAAAAAAGGAGTAAAATTCGTGAACCAAGAGTTGGTTAAGTTAACAAGTCGTACACTGGAAGCTGTGAAGGGACAAAGGCGTAGGGTGGACTACAAAAACAAGGTAAGGGAATTCATGAGCATTGAGGAAACAAGGAGCGATCTAGGAAACGAGGCTCAGGATCAACAAGAAGGGAGGGAGGCAGAGGTGAGAGATCTGAGGACTTACCTGGTAGAAACCGATGCAATTGAAGGGCACCTGTTTAATGCACGTTGGTTGAATGAAATCTGCACCAAAGTCCACTCTGCAACCAAAGACCAACTTCGCCTGGAATTGTCAGCGGTCTGAAGGACACCTTTCCACCTGAAAAACAAATAAATATTAATGGGAATAGGAGTCAGAACATACAAAGTGAGGAAAATCGGAATAAGAGGAAGAAAAGGAAGGAAGAGTATGCTAGAGTGCAGGATTTATGGAGAAGGAATGCTGGAGATTGTGCGAGGAGAGTGATAGAGGACAGACTGCAACAGGAGCAGGAAATTCCAAAAAACATCATGGAACCATTCTGGCGAACTGTTATGTCCAGGAAAATTGAAGAGTTCCCATCACTTCATCGAGCGAAGGAATCCCCTCAACACCTATGGGAGCCTGTGGATGTTTCGGAAATTAAAGATGCCCTTCCGAGAAGGAAAACTGCCCACGGTCCAGACGGAGTGTCCGCTGAAACGCTGAGGAAGGTTCCAACGGATTTGCTAGCAAGACTTTTTACATTGCTGATGTGGCTTGGAAAATTGCCAGAGAGTCTACTGCTGTCAAGAACAGTCCTTATTCTGAAGAAGAAAGGAGCATCCACACCTGACATGTTTAGGCCCATCACGATGTCCTCTGTCATAGTGAGATCCTTCCACCGTGTGCTGGCAAATCGCCTCAAAACTCTGGAGCTGGACTCAAGGCAGCGTGCATTCCGCAATGCGAATGGATGTGCGGAGAACATTGTACTACTTGACATGGCTCTAAGAAACCATCACCAAAAACACAAGAAGATGTTCGTAGCGATTCTGGACATGGCGAAGGCCTTCGACTCGGTCTCCTTTGCAGCATTGCGGGCAACATTGAGATGGAAGGGTCTTCCGGAGGAGATGCAACGGTACATATTTGACACATATGAGAGAAGCTTAACCACAATACAGCATGGTACATGGGAGTCAAATAAAATACATCCTACCTGCGGTGTGAAACAGGGTGACCCCCTCTCTCCAGTTCTCTTCAACTTTATAATTGATGGGATGCTGAGGAATGTAACAAAAGGAATTGGGGTGGACATTGACAACACTAAGTTAAATATACTTGCATTCGCAGACGATTTGATTCTCATGGCATCAACGAAGGAGGGCCTCCAAAGTCTCTTGGATAGGGTGACAGACTATCTAAGTAGTTGCGGGCTGCAGGCAAACGCGAACAAGTGTGCGACAATCTCGCTGGTCTCCATACCTAGGCAGAAGAAGGTGGTAGTGGATAACACGATAACATTCAGGATCAAAAATGAAAAACTACCTACCTTAAAACGATCTGAAAGGTTTACTTACCTGGGCGCACTTTTCACGGCTGACGGTGTTGAAGCTCCGGATGGGTTGGGATGCCTGGAAGAGAAGATAAGAAGACTGTCATCCGCTCCACTCAAGCCACAACAAAGGTTGTGGGCTCTTCGAACAGTTCTCATTCCAATTCTGATGTATAGCCTGGTTCATGGAAGAGTGAAGTTTGGATACTTGAAGTCCTTGGATAAGAAGATCAGGATGGCGACAAGAAAATGGCTTCATCTTCCAAAAGATTGCCCAAATGCTTACCTTCATGCGGCCGTTGATGATGGTGGTCTGGGTATCCAGGCTCTCCGGTGGTGGGCTCCCTTGCAGCGGCTGAAAACTTTGGAATCTCTCAGGAAGAACCAATTCCTTAGTGAAATAAACATCTCCACTTACCTAAACTCTGAGATATCCGAGGTGAAGAAGCGGCTCAAGGATAATACTGGCACGACGGTCGAAACTTCCAGGAAGCTGGACGACTTCTGGGCACGGATACTTCATGGTGCCGTGGATGGTGGTCCCTTGAGGTGTTCAAGAGACGTGAGAGGTCAACATGCATGGGTCAGGGAACACACCAAATTTCAATCAGGAAGAGACTTTGTTAATTGTGTCAAAGCAAGAATAAATGCCTTACCGTCGAAATCCCGAACAGCTAGAGGAAGATTTGAAGATCGCATGTGCAGAGCCGGATGCATGAGACCTGAAACATCAAATCATGTAATCCAAATATGTCATCGAGCACACGGGGCAAGAATCCGCAGGCACAACGCAGTCGCAAATTACATCGCGAGGAGCTTAGAGAACAAAGGGTATAAAGTGGAAACTGAACCTACCTTCCAAACATCGGAGGGTCTACGGAAACCTGATGTGGTGGCAACATTGGGAAGTACGTCCTTGGTCATCGATGCACAGATCCTAGGCGAGCAGGAAAATCTGGAACATGGAAATAGCAGGAAGATTAATTATTATGCGAGTAACAATTCCCTTCAAGACAACATCAAAGAAAAATATGGAACAACGAAAATACTTACCTCGGCGATAACACTCTCCTGGAGGGGTCTATGGTCCAAATCATCAGCAAGTGACCTGCAACAGAAAGGTATATTGAGTAAGAAGGATGTAAAGGTTATATCAACGAGAGTCCTGATTGGAGCACTGACGGCCTGGAACGCATTCAACCGGATGACTTCTAGAAGGAATGGAGGAAATTTACAGAGGACAGGAGTGGGTTAGGGGTGTGTAGGTAAGAACTGAAATGTAATATATGTAATGAAATAGTTAGTATGTTAGTGTATTAAAATGTTAATATTGTTAATGTGTTGTAATATCCCGTGATGTAAATAAATAGCCATAACTTCAATTTTCATAAAAAAATAGCCATAATTAAAGGACCGTGATTCTTATGTTCGCGATAAAACGCTCTGTTCGTAGGTTCTGTGCTTGTATGAATTTCGATGGTCCTGAGCTGAAGGGATGTCAACTGACGTGTTCGTTTGGAAAAATGGGGGGCGAAGGGGGATCTTGAGAGGAACTCAAGTGGATGGCTTGGCTTCTTATTAGAACTTATAAAAGGAAGACGATGGAAAATCAAGCCCTCGGTTCCTTTGTGTGTGCTGCCCTTAAGACATCGTTTCACAGATTGAATAATTTTCCAAAATTGTAGTAAGTCTAACGATACACCCACAAGTAAGTTTGCATTGATAATGGCTATTAATATTGTTTTTATGAGTGTCTACCAAATCTCTAGGCCCCCTTGATTCAAGTTTAGTACCCCCTTTTGTCCCAGTTCATGATGCTTACATTACTTTTATTTCAGTGACTAACGTTGTTCATAATTGTTTAGGTATTACAGGGACTATATAATTATTATCCCAGGTTTGATACTGCAATTCTACATTTAGCATTCACCTAGTGGGACCAATGCAATTTCGGTGTTAGCTATCAATATTGAACGTTAAGCTTGTTCATTGGGTTCTCTATTTGGCTTAAAGGGTTCAGTCCACATCTAGTGTGTATGAATGTCAGTATATGAGTCCTAGGGCAACATTTTCCCCGGTGGAAGTCGAAGGTCCGGGATCGGGCATGGTCTGCTATTCAGGCGTTCCATTATGAGTTGCATGTTTCTATTATAATTACTATTGAAAACGTTCCGTTATGAGTTGCATGTTTCTATCATCATTATTATTAAATACCACCACACACTTGATATTAGCATGACCTTTGATGTACACCGAAGAACATTGTCTGAAACACGACCTTGGGTATCAGGATTTGTATAAGTCGGCTCTCGTATCCACACTGTTAGCTACCTGAGAATGCGTGTCGAAATGAAAGGGGGATGTGTGACGTTACACCTAAGCTACCGGAATCCTATGAACAGCTTTACAGACTACTTTTGTGTGTAATATGGATGATCTCCATAAACCAGAATTGTATTGCTTCTGCTAGGTATCTGTTGTACTGTACCATCTAATTATTCCGTTCTACTATGATCTATTGCTACATGCACATATTGATATACCTATGGCTACTCACCAGGTACCTATAGCCATATATTATGTACCTACTGCAATTGACCATGTACGTGTGTCTATGCATTAATACTTGATTTCATCCAGCATCCATTTATATACTATTGATTTCACCATGGTACATGTACCTGCGAATATCTATTTGAACTGATCTAGAGTGTGTAAAGAGAGGGGTTTTTCTTGTACGTTCTTTTCCCCTCTCTCAGGTAAATTAATGCGCCGAACGTACCATTAAACCCTTCAGGTTTATATTATGATTGTTTTATTTCACTCCCTCCTGAATTCCCAACAATCTCTCTTTTTCTGGGTATCTAAAAGTATTTTGGGTTGCATACACAACGTAGAGTCCTTCTTTGTTCACTAGACGATCAAAATCACAGCCAGGGGTTGTATTATTAAAATTTATATACTAATCTGTCGTAAATGGATATTGTAGGAAATGGATAATACAGACCGAGGTTTTTCTGACGAAGTTTCCCCAACGAGTGAATTGGGAAGCTTACGAGAGGAGCTACGGCAGCAACGACGGCAAATGGAGACCTTTATGAGTGAACAGACGAGGACCCAGATGCTGCTTGCCAAAAGCCTAAATGTATTGCAGGAAAGGTTGGCCCCCTCATCGGCAGCCACTCCGGAGCTCCCACTGAACTCCACCGACAGCCCCTCGCCGATATTAGGAAGACCCAGGAATCCTAATCTGGTAGTAGGTGAGGATATCCCTTCCCCAGCTCCCTCCGAACCATCAAACCCCCCTCTATTAAATGATGCGGGGTTACATCATGCCATTTTAGCGATGATGGACCGCAATAATGGTCCCCGAACGAAAGAACCGGCCCCTTTTCGAGATTCTTTTCGGAAAAACCCCGCGAGATTCATCCAGCAATTAGAGGAGTATTTCACGGTAGCCCGAATCCCCAACCGTGAACAATTAGCGATAGCTAAATCATCCCTAATTGGTTCGGCCGGAGATTGGATGGAATTTCATGGCGAAAGTTGGACATGCTTCGGGGATTTCCGTCGCGATTTCCTGGCTGCTTATTGGTCACAAGAGAAGCAGTATCATGAGCGGCAACGCCTCAACCGAATGATCTACTCACCGTCTGAAAGTTGCATGTCAGTATACTTTATCCTCCAGGTGAATAGGTACCGGAAATTTTCGCCTCCGATCCCAGAGGAAACGATTTTGAGGGAAATCTTACACCAATACCCAGCGTACATCCAATCATCGTGGGCGGTTAGAGGCACCGCAACCGTGGCCGACGCCCTCGCCTTCTTCGAGAGACACGATGAAGTGCGGGAACCCAAGGGCTATAGGGGCGCTGCTCTCCCGCAAAATACACCCCAGAGTCACTCCCGCAAGGTACCCTCTTCGTTCCCCTATCCGCCCCGGCAAAGGGTTTTGGCTCCAACCCTGGGCCTGCGGGAAACCACTAAGGGAGGCATCTATCGGGGAAATGCTTCCTGCCCTCAGTTCTACACCCCGAATTTCTAAATGTCATTTCGTCCAGTTTGTGCGGTCTGGGGCACTGTGCCGCCATTGTGAAAAAACCTATCTGTCTTGTCTATGCGTTGTGAGGCTCCAGACTCACCGTCCGGTGATTGGACCGGGTGGTTTTTTGCCATCTCCGGTACTATCGCACATGTACCCTAAGGGGGCACAGTTATTAGGGGCGCATGGAAACCTGGCGGTCTCGGCGTTCCTACGTGCAGCCCCACCACTTGTAGTTCTGCGACCAACAGAAAGCCAGGTCCTAGCTGCGACTTCTGCGGTTCCCTCCCGAAGCACCCTGTCTGCTGTAGGTCAGTGCTACAGTGCACTGCCCCATGTGAGTCTTAGGTGTTTTGACAAATCAATGCTAGCCCTATTGGATTCTGGCTGCGAAATTTCTTGCATAAATGCTGATGAGATGTCTTCAATAGGAGATCCCAGTATCATGTACCTCCCGGTGAATAACACCTATCTTCGTGGGGCTTTGGGTAATCGGAGTTCCCGAATTAAATATCAGGTGTGGCTTACGTTTAAGATTGTCCCATCGGAAAACATCCATCAACACGCGTTTCTGGTGGTTCCCAAACTAATTCGACCTGTCATACTGGGGAACGACTGGTTGACTGGGGTTAAAGGTAACCTGGATTTTGGGAAACGTTGTATGTCCATGAGCCTTCCTAGTGGCTCCTGTTGTGTTCCTTTCCAAGGGGTAAACCCTACACTAGATTCCCTCGTATTAGATCAATGTCCTGTGACCGTGCAGAACTGTGTATTGGACGATACTGCCACCTCTGTCCTACCGACTCGTCTAGTAGAAAGTGTGGTTTCTGAGGAACGACTTAGAGTCAGGGTGAACTCCCTTGACGGTCTCAGTAGTTTACAAAGGAATATCCTGCTCGAACTTTTGCTAGAGTTTCGACATTTGTTCAATGAGCATCCAGGACGAACCGATAAGTATCTGCATCGCATTCAGCTCCACAATGAAAAGCCGTTTGTGCGCCGTCCTTACCCCATTCCGTTCTCAAAGCGGCCTGCCGTCGAGAAGGTGTTGCAGGAAATGTTGAGCCTTGGTGTGATCAAGCGAGAGTCCTCCCCATATGCAAGCCCCATGACGGTTGTGTCGAAGAAAGATGGTACTGTTCGCATTTGTTTAGACGCAAGATGGATTAATGCTCTAATGGTCTCCGATAACGAGACACCTACCCCACCTGAAGAGATATTTCACTCTTTCAGGGAATGCCAATTTATTACCACCCTCGATTTAAGAGCCTCATACTGGCAGATCCCCTTACACCCAGATAGTACTAAGTACACTGCTTTCATCTATGATGGCCGGACATATACATACCAGGTATTGCCATTCGGCCTGAAGACCGCCGTTGCTAGTTTTTCTAGGGCCATGGATGTAGTTCTTGGACCAGAGGTATGTTCCTTCACGCACAAGTATATCGACGACCTTCTTGTGGTATCCAAAGATTTCGAACAACACCTAGATTACCTGAGGCGAATATTTATTAGGTTGTCTGACGCACATATGACATTGAACTTGGATAAGACGGAGTTTTTTCGGAAGAAAGTCCAATTCTTGGGACACATCCTTACCTCTGAGGGTGTACATGTAGACCCCGATAAGACTCGAGTTATACGAGAATTTCCCACACCTACCAACATAAAACAATTGCGTGCCTTTTTAGGCTTATGCAATTATTATCGTCGGTTCGGTCGCCACTATAGCTCTGCTATGTATCCCCTCACACGCCTCCTACAGAAACAAACTCGTTGGAGCTGGACGAATGTCGAGGAATTTGCATTCAAGGGTTTGAAGAGAGTTTTTTTGGATACGGTCATGCTGCGGTTCCCGGACGCACGTCGTCCATTCTTTCTTCAGTGCGATAGTTCCGGTGTTGCACTAGGGGTAGAGTTGTATCAGCTGGATGATCAGGCTGAACATTTGGTTCTGGGGTTTGCGAGTCGAGTTTTGAGTGGTCCTGAACTCTATTACACGGTAACGGAGAAGGAGTTGTTAGCCATCATTTTTGGCCTCAAGAAATATCGAACTCTCATACTGGGAAATAAGGTAGTTATAAGGACTGATCATCATGCCCTTAAATTTCTGAAACAGTGTCGGCTATTGAATGAACGATTGACTCGGTGGTCCCTTTATCTCAATGAGTTTGACTACGAAATTGAGCACGTCCCCGGGAAGGAGAATATTGTTGCAGACACCCTCTCCCGATCCCATACAGAGTTTGGTTCGGGGCCTACCGCTTCGAGGTCAGACCCTTTGGTGGCTGGTCTCTCCGTGGGCATTATTAGGCACAGGTTGACAGTATCGAGGCACGACCCCGTGTCATTCTTAGTGAATTTCTTTGAGGTAGATAATCTGGGGGACATCAGTGATACCCTAGCTGACATTGCGAAACATCAGAAGGAGTGTTCTTTCTGGGGCCCCATCTGTAACTTTTTTGTCGGGCATCCAACCGTTCTGTCGGCCGCCCAGCAACGACTCTTGCAACTTTGTTGGTTAGGACAGGGCTCGGTACTATTGTACCAGCTAGGGGCGTCAAAACCCACACGGCTAATTATCCCCAACAGTCTAATAGTCGGACTGGTAACCGCCTATCACCAATTGTATGGTCATTTCGGTTCTGGAAAACTATATGCTGTCATGAAACCCTGCTTGTTTTTTCCCAAGATGCGAAAACAGATACATCGAGCCACAAAGGCCTGCGTTGTTTGTCAGCATAGCAAGTATCCACAACAGTATCTCC